>CAUYSK010100272.1:0-39224 GCA_963575035.1 Avahi laniger
CTGTGGGTTGCCTGTTTGCTCTTGTGACAGTTTCTTTGGCTGTGCAGAAGCTTTTTAATTTGATTAGGTCCCATTTATTTATTTTTGTTGTTGCTATAGTTGCTTTTGGGGTCTTCTTCATAAATTCTTTGCCTAGGCCAATGTCTAAAAGAGAATTTCCAACTTCTTCCTCTAGAGTTCTAATAGTTTCACTCCTTAGGTTTAGATCTGTGATCCAGTGTGAGTTGATTTTTGTGAGAGGTGAGAGGTGTGGATCCTGTTTCAGTCTTCTACATGTGGCTATCCAGTTTTCCCAACACCATTTATTGAATAAGGATTCTTTTCCCCAGTGTATGTTTTTGTCTGGTTTGTCAAAGATTAGATGGCTATATGTGGATAGTTTTATATCCGGGTTCTCAGTTCTGTTCCACTGGTCAATGGCTCTGTTTTTGTGCCAGTACCAAGCTGATTGTAATATTACAGCTTTGTAATAGAGTTTGAAGTCTGGTAGGTTGATGCCTCCTATTTTATTTTTATTACCTAGAATTGTTTTTGCTTTTGTTTCTTAATGAACTGTAAGTTAAGAATGGCTCTTATATTTTTTAATGGTTACATTTGAAATGGTTTTGTAAGTACCTACATGATATCCTTAAATTTGCCTTTTGGCCCATAAAGCTTAAAGCATTTACTATATGGCCCTTCAGGAAAAAATTTGCTGACTCCTGCTCCAAACTTAAAAAAAATAATTTTAAATAACTGTATAATAGAAAATTTTAGAAATGAATTTCATAGGACTCCAATAGCTAAATTTTGATTTTAAATAAGCTTAAAAATTTTTAACATTAAAATCTATTTTAAATTTCAACACTCATTTTAAACTTAGCTGAAAGATTTTGACTTGTATAAAATGCATACCAAATTAGGTAAATAATAAGGCCCTCTCAATAATAAAGGCAAGTGTTTATTAGTGTGACACCCACTCTTCCAAATTCCTTATTTAAAGTTGTTGCTATCACAGAATAAGCCAAAAGTATATTATTCAAAGTTCAAAATGGTACAACATACTGATCTCAACACATCCGTATTCCTGAAAAAAAAGGCTGAATTATTTTCCTATAGATGTTATTTCAGAATATTTCCATGGGCTTTTACTTAATATGTTAAAAAAAACTAAAACTAACCATTACAAATACAACGTTGTCTTAGCAATGCAGTATGTGCACATTTGATTTGCCTACACAATTCCTCAAAGGGGCCAATAAAATGGAAATCCATATGATTCTGCGTGACTTTAAAAACGTATCTCCTCATTTTTAAGCATAAAGAAGAGGTTCATTTCTTACTCATTTCTGTATTTACAGCTTAGCTCAGTGAATGTCATGTAATAAATATTCAAATGGCTGGTTAACACTTCCTTATCAATTGCAATGGAAATGCTGACATCATATATAGGACTTGAAAATTTTAGGAGACTTTGGCTATCTTTGAACTTTGTAAATTCCTATCTAAAAATGCTACATCTGTGCATTCATCCATTCACACTGTTGTATGCCCACATTCCTAGGCACTCTTAGGTTCTGGAAATAATGATGAACAAGACAGACAATGTTCCTGCTCCTGTAGAATTTACAGGAGTGGAGTTTGTGGAGGGAAGGCAGAAATAAAAAAATTCCAAATACCAAAAAGTGCTACATGATAGAGAATGATAGTAACACTAATAGAATGTGAGAGAAGTTCTCTCTAAAGAATTACCATTAAAATTTTTTAAAAATTACCATTTAAATGGAGACCTGCAGGATGGCAAGAGTTCCCAGGAAAATGGAATCTCAAGAACAAAGACTCTGAGATAGAAATAAGATTGTTCAAGTAGATGCTGAAAGCATACTCAACAAGAGGGAAAGGAGTAGAAAATAAGGGTGAAGAAAGAGAGGTAGAAATCAGCTCATGTAGTCTTCTAGGCCATGATATAAAGATTGGGTTTTAATAATTTTTAATAATTCAGGTGAAATGTAGATAACATAAACCATTTTAAAGAGTACAATTCAGTGAGTGGTATTTAGTACATTCACAATGTTGTGCAGCTACCACCTCTATTTAGTTCCAACACATTTTCATCACACACAAAGGCGACTCCGTACACTTTAAGCAGACACTCCTCATTATTTCTTTCCCCTATCCCCTGGCAACTGCTAAGTTTTCTGTCCCTATGGATTTACCTAGTCTGGATATTTCATATGAATGTAATAGAATTCTACACTATGTGACCTTTCGTGTCTTGTTTCTTTCACTTAGAATGATGTTTTTGAGGTTCATCCACATTGTGTAATAGCATGAATCAATACTTCTTTCCTTTTATGGCTAGATAATATTCCATTGTATGAATATGTCATATTTTGTTTATTCATCATCAGTTGATGGCCACTTGGGTTTTTTCTATCTTTTGGCTATTGTCAATAGTGCTGTTGTGTAAACATTCTTATACAAGTATTTGTTGAATATCTGTTTTCAGTTCTTTTGGGTATATCCTAAAAGAGTTGCTGGGTCATATGATAACTCTTTGTTTAACTTTTTGGGGAACCACCAAATTATTTTCCACTGTGGCTGCATTATTTTACATTCCCCGAGAAACTGGAATATGATTTCCAATTCTTCCACATCCTTACCAACACTTACTTTCTGGTTTTTGATTCTAGCCAACCCAGTAAGTACAAAGTAGCACTTCATCAGGGTGTTGATTTGCAGTTCCCTAATGACTAATGATGTTGGAGCATCTTTTCATGTGCTTATTGGCCATTTGTATATCTTCTCTGGAGAAATGTTTATGCAGGCCCTTTGCCCATTTTTCATCTGGGTTGTCTTTTTTCGTTCAATTGTAAGAATTGTTTATATATTTTTGATACTAGACTCATCAGATATATGATTTACAAATATTTCTCCCATTCTGTGGGGGTATCTTTTCACATAGTGTTCTTTGATGGACACTTCTTAATTTTACTGAAGTCTAATTTTCCTTCTGGTACTTGTAATATAATATTTAAGAATCCATTGACAAATCCAAGGTCATACAGATTTACTGCTATGTTTTTTCCTAAGAGTTTTACAGTTCTAGGTCTTTGATCCATTAGATTTAATTTCTATTTATGATGTGAGGTAAGGTTCCATCCTCATCGTTGTGTATGTGGTGATCCAGTTGTCCCAGCACCAGTTGTTGAAGAAACTACTCTTTCTTCCACTGAATGTTCTTGCATTCTTGGTGAAACTCAGTTGACCATAGATGACTGGGTTTATTTCTGGACTCTCAGTTCTATTCCATTGGTCTATGTCTATCCTTATGCCAGTACCATACTATTTTGATTAATATAGCTTTGTCCTAAGTTTTGAAATTGGGAAGTATGACTCCTCCAGCTTTATTCTTTTTCAAGTTTTTATGGCTATGATGGATCTCTGCCATTTTCATATTGTTAGGATTAGCTTTTCCATTTCTGCAAAAAGGCCATTCAAATTTTGATAAGGATTGTGTTAAATCTGTAGGCTGCTTCTATTTTTCCATTTTTATGTAATCTGTAATTTCTAGGAACAGTGTTTTCTAGTTGTCAATGTACATCTTGGTTAAATTCATTCCTAAGGATTTTAATCTTTTTGGTGCTATCATAAATGGAATTTTTTTCTTAATTTCATTTTTGAATTGTTAATTTCTAGCATATAGAGACAACTGATTTGTGTTGATCTTGTATCTTGCAACTTTGCTGAATTTGTATTAGCTCTAATAGTTTTTTTGTTGATTCTGTAGGATTTCTCATATATAAGATCAAATCATCTGTGAAGAGAGTTAGTTTTACTTCTCCCTTACACACTATTAGTGGGACTACAAACTAGTTCAACCTCTATGAAAGCAGTATGGAGATACCTCAAGGAACTAAAAGTAGACCATTTCATCCAGCAATTCCATTACTGGGTATTTACTCAAAGGAAAAAAAAAAAAGACATTTTATAAAAAAGACATCTGCACTCGATTGCAAAGATGTGGAAACAGGCCAAGTGCCATCAATACATGAGTGGATTAATAAAATGTGGTATATGTACACCATGAAGTACTATTCAGCCATAAAAAATGGTGAACTAATATCTTTAGTAACAACTTGTATGGAAGTGGAGACCATTCTCCTAAGTGAAGAAGCAATGCAAGAATGGAAAAGCAAACACCACATGTACTGTTAAATTGGAACTAAGTGATCAACATGCATATGTACATATGCTAATAAAATTCAATGGAAACCAAGCAGATGGGGAGATAGGTAAATTCACACCTAATGCGTACAATGCATACTATCTGGGTGAGGGACACACAACTTTGACTCAAACTATATAAAAGTAATTCATGTAACCAAAATGTTTGTATCCCCATAATGTTCTGAAATTAAAGTCAAAGGTAATGGCATTTAGAGCAGTAGTAGGGTGACTGTCCTTAAATAGAGAGGCAAGTCTGCCATTGGAAGAAGGGAGAAATCAGAAAATGCTGGTATTGATGCAGGAAACATGTAGATTTTAAGGTGAAGATAAAGAAATTGTGAGGTGAGACTATCAAATGTAGAGAATTAAAGAGGTATTGCTATGCAATAATACTCAGGAAATGTGCTAAAGCCAATCATACAGGGCAGAGTAAGCATTGTTGAGCAATGCTGAGTACCGATTTGAGGTATGTGGCCATAAATTTAAAGGTTAATTGTATGATCTTCTCTAGTGCTATTCAGTTGGTAAAATGAGGGCTGAGAATTAGTGGATAAGGTAGATAGGAAGAAAAAGGACAAGAGAATATGATTTGTGGACTCTGGAATGGGTAAGAAAAGGACAGACAAGAAGGGTGAAGGCATAGAGAAAAAAACCTGTAGTAAATGGCCTGGGACAACTCTGGAAAGGTTAGGGTGTAGGAATATTGGAAATGACAAGGTTATATAGCAGAAAGGTTTAGAAGGGCAGGAAGGAAATGTGAACCTGGGCTGGATTACACACACAGTGCAGTACGGTACTAGGTATGATATATGATTTAAGAGTCTGGCTAAGGAGGAGATAGACAAGGTGGTTAAGTCATGATGGAATTAGTTCTAAAGTCTTACAGGACGATTCCTGAGTGATATTTTGTAGTAGAACTTGTACTCTTTTAGAATAGAAACCCCATTACTCTCAATAAATCTTAGCTAATGCTAATAATTATATAAAGGTGACTAAGATGAGAAAGTTAAGATAAGCAAAGGAAAACCTAAGAAACCAGTTTTAACCACTATATTGAAATCCTGGTATTATACTCTGCTACTATTAAATAGGCAAGGGATAGTTTCTGACTGAAGGATATTTTGATCCAAAGTTCACGAAATAGGAACATAAAGTAAAATAATTACTCAAGTGACATAAGCATTTTAACTTAAATGTGTATTTATTTTCATAAATTAATCTAGCAAAACATTACAATGAATACTAGAAGCTTAAAATTACTTGTCAAATATAGCTTGCTTAGAGTTAAGACTTCTATTTTGAATTTTTAGGCAATAAAAACTGAATAAACATCTCCAACAGTGTGCTGAAAGTACCAATCTACCACTCAGGTAAACATTTTAAATCAGGGACTTCCTCCCCTTCTAAGTGTGGCAAATTTTTATTACTTGTAGTATGTTCTAAGATATTAAATTTTGATAATATAAGTATTTAGTCCCAAACTGCATTTTAAAATAGTATAGTTAACTCAGTAATATTTGCCTAATGTAAATATTACTACAAAAATAAGGCAACTCCTTTTACATTTTGGTTTCATAAAACTTTTTCTCTCCAAAATAAAAAAAGTAGTATTATAATAGACAAAAGTCTTTGGGTTTAGAGTCATGTGTTTTTCTCTTCATAGGACTACTCTATTTTCTGTTATACACAAAACAGATAAAATATATTGATAACTGTATTTCACATATTAACATTTCTTTCATGAGCCATGAATAATGACATTAGTCCTCTGCGCACATTAAGAAGCTCCTCTTCTTGCTATGACCAAGAAAAAAAAACATGCTTAGATTTCACATTATCACTGTAAAACCAGCAAAATGTTATTAGGAACTAATTTTAAAACAACCTCTTTCATAAAGATACCATGAATCAATGCTCATTTTACCTACTCCCCCCAGAGTCTATACCTAGATATCTATAGAATTCTGTGATCATTAGTTTTATATTCAAGATGATCAACTAAAAGAAGATCTTTTAAATCCCCAAAGCAATGAAATTTAGATTTAATTTAAAAGAAGTAAAATAAAAATAGTTTAAAAAAAAATTTCAATAAGAAGCAACCTAGTTAGGTAGCTTCTTATTTGCTTCTAGCTTAGCCACAACCTCCTGATCCCCTACTATCTATGTTAGCATATTGAGTTTCTATTAAAATTTTGTAAGTATATTAATATACCCTGTATCTAAAGCCCAGTGTACTAAAAAAATGCCTTCCATGCTTAAGAAAACACCAAAGACATGTTTACTTAGAGCAGTGCCTTTAGTCCCTCCCAGGTCTACTTTTTCTTCTAGAATTAGCTGCTGGTCTACTAGGCCTTTGGGAAGTCAAATCATTTATCCCCAAGTCTAAGTAAATGAAGTCTTCTTGTCCAAGTGGACAGTAACTCTCCACATTCATAGCTCTTCTGGGCAGATCTGTCATACCATATACTTCTCCTTCACAAGGCAGGACAGAGGTCTGCTGTAGTTCAGTGTTTAGAAAAAGTACAAAAAAATCATTCTTTCAGCTAATTTCTCAATTTGCAAATTGATTTTCTTTAGGAGGGTTTCATTATTTAACTTATTCCTGTACTATAAATATGCTCCCATTATTTAAAGAACTAGAAGAAGTAAATGGGCTAAAACTGCCTTTTCCTAACCAAAAAAGAAGAAAAACCAGATTAGCTGATTTACCATTTCCTTAAGAAGCTTGTCTTGAAGCATTTTCATGTTTTCTTTCATCGTACACATCTGTAAATAAGCAAATATATTTCCCCCATGAAATTTACCATTGATTTTTCACAGCAAAAAGTTAGACTAACCAATATTAAGATTATATATAAAAACCATAAAATTTATACCTCAGAGGTAAAAATGGTTTCCTCATAATCTGTGTTACAGAAGACATTTTTATCCAATGAAGTTTTCAAAAGATGAAGCCTAACAAGTGAAATAATGGAAATTCCCTTTGTTATTTATTAGGAATTCAAATTAAATTGCTATAATATAGTATGTATAATTTTAATTTTTCAAATATGAACTTAATTTAAAAAGCAAATTTTATAAGTTCTAGTCATAAAGAATCTCATACTAACCTCTGCTGTTCACTTTTTTGATATGCCTTAAATTTCTGAAGTATCTTTTCCCAAAAATCCTAAATTTTAAGATATAAAAACCAATTAAACTTTAATATGATTAAAAATTAAGACCCAACAGTGGAATTACTATATTTCTATTATTCCAAATTAAAATAAACAATTTGGCTATATGCTGCTAAGAATATTTCAAATGTCATGAAAGTAAAATCTTTCAGGATTTCTCCCTTATTATCAAAGATATTCATCATAAACTTAAGTTTGCAATTTAAGTGTGTTTATATGAAGCTGACTAAAAAAATCTAAGATAAAACTAAATAATGTTCTAAAGAACAAAAAGCTTTAGAATGTGCTCTCAAAGCAGAATGTACTTGAAAATTTTTCTAAGGGTAGCCTTTTAAAAGCAAAGTTTTAAAATTATTTTTAAATTAAAAGTACAAACCACAAATTCCTTTTCCAAATCTTTTAAAGACTGCGAATCTTTTTCAAAGTTCTCCAGTTCTTCTATGATGAGGAACTGGAATTTATCAAGTTTTTTAATCCTATTAAAGAAAAGGAGATTTTTAAAATATAGCATTCAGAATATATGAATACATAGCATTCAGAAGTTTTCAGAACAAATTTTTATTACAAACCTATACTCCTGAATTTGATGTTTCATTGTATTCAGATGTTGTTGGGCTGTTTTCCAAGACTGCTTAGTAAAATAATCCATCATCTTATGTCGTATCTGAAAAATACTCATTTTTAACTTAAAATACATCTTTACCAAATAGTAACCTAGCCAAAATTAGGTTAAGAGAAAAGCCTTTTCCATGAAATCGGAAAAGTGGAAACTTTAAAACACAATTACTTAAACTGAAGTGTTAGCCGGGCGCAGTGGCTCACACCTGTAATCCTAGCACTTTGGGAGGCTGAGGTGGTAGGATCGCTTGAGGCCATGAGTTCGAGATCAGCCTGAGCAACATAGCGAGATCCTGTCTCTACAAAAAACAGAAAAATTAGCTGGGTGTGGTGGTACATGCCTGTAGTCCCAGCTACTCAGGAGGCTGAGGCAGGAGGATCGCTTGAGCCCAGGAGTTGGAGGTTGCAGTGGATGACACCACTGCACTCTAGCCTGGGCAACAGAGTAAGACCCTGTCTCCAAAAAAACCCTGAAGTGTTATTAAATAAGCTAAGTCAGAGCAGTGTCTAATCCCATTAGTAATTAATTGCTAATTAAGTGTTTTCATAAGAATACCACACTTTATACAGTATTTACAAAAATGCTAATGATTATAAATTTTCTTTAAGGACACAAAATAAAAGTTACACTCAGAATTATTAACCATTTTTCACAGACACGTATATTCACATCTAGCCACAGATATATAACAGAAAATATAAATCAAGCTTCTCTATTTAGATTAAATTTGACTTTGGGCAAATAAAATCAAAATAAACATACAGAACTTTAAATAGTTTCAGATTTTACCCCTAAATTGGAGAAAGGCAAGCAAGAAATCGGGCTAATAACCTGTGTTGAAAAATAACTTTTATTCAAAAAAGTGCATAAAATAACTGTCTATTCCAAATACACAAGAGAGAGTTGGGTAGAAAAAAATATATTACTAATAACTAAAGATTGTCTTAAAAAGCATTTTTGCATTCATCATCTCGTTGGAGCCTCAAACTAAGACTACGTAAGTAGAGTACTATTAGTAGAACAAAATGATACAGGATTTCACTAACTGGAGGTTGCTCATCCTTTATACTATTAATGTATTACACCACCCTCACTAATGGTGATCTGTGTGAGATAAGAAAATGTCTAAAAAGGATGAGGCATGAAAAGAAAATTGTTCAGAAAATAAAAGAAAAATCATGGAAAAGCAAAAACATTAAATTGGAAAGGAAAGTAAAACAAAAGAGAACGAATAGCAAAAGAAGGACTAATGGATAATGTACAGATTTTAGAAGACACTCAGTTCATAACATTATTTACCTAACAATTATTCCAATCTTTCACATATGAGGAAAGTTGGGTTTGTGAGTTTGAGGAAAGTTTGGGTGTTTTATTGTCAAAGGATCAAACAATCCAATACTCTAGTAGAAACTGTGGCATATTATTATTGGGTATAAATCATAATTTAAAGAATGATAACTCACATGAATCTTCTTCCTACATTCTGAATTGAGCTTCTCATAAATCATCCCTACACCTGAAAATTCACTGTCCCAGTTCTCCCCATGAATAGAAAAGTCTTTTGTTGATAATGGAGATATACTTTCAGATGCTAAAAAATGAAGATAATCAGCTATAGTTAAAATATGCATTATTACAAATTTAGCCTTGTCATTAGACTGAAAACAAAAATCTATTCAAATTCTATGGGTAATCTAAGGATCATGAAATTAATGGTAGACCTCAGGTTGTTTTAATTTAAAAATTATTCTGTTTATAAAAAACTTATTAGCCTATGTATTAAGGCAGAAATGACAACTTTAAACTGGAGCATTTTTGGATTTAACTGCTTTCAACTACTTTTATGTTACTAACACAAGTATTTAGTGACACACTAACACATCAGTAAATTCATACTTAGTAAAACTTAAATATGGTAATAAGTGACAGAATGATGAAGGAGATCTATGAATATAGAAGACCTTACTACAACACTATTCATATAAAGTGAACTTTCTGATAAAGCATCATCTATTTGGGACTTATCTGAAGTTGTATTTACAAAGAATTTTGTTTTGTGGATGGAGTCATTCAAAATCTAAGATGCTACCTTCCAAATAATTGCCTTTTGACACAGGCTTTTGATCTACGTAATTTTGTATATGTGATGATCTGCACCTTCAGTCTTACACATTTTTTTGGGAAGAAAGTTTGCTCTCCTTTCTTTCTCTTCCATTTCTACTTCATCAGAATTACTTAGATTATCTTCTATGTACCTTCGTTTGCGACTAAGATGTTGAGTGAGGCCTTAGGACAGTTAAAGAAAACAGTGTTACAATTTTGAGTAAAATACATAATATTTTCTTGCTTTTATTTTAAAAAAGGTTTGTTCCATGGTTTGCACTATGTTCTAGGCAATTGTGCATTAAATTATACCTAGTTTACTTTTCTTTTTGACATTAACTAAATTAAATAATAGTATGACTTACAATACATAATTCCTTTAGATGAAATGTCACAGTAGTATTTCAGTAGCTAGTAACTTTTTTAAAAAGCAAAGCTATGGCTTCAAACCTGATACATGAGTAGTGTTACAGGGCACATCAAACCATGTATTCTCTCTTCCTTCACTAAACGTGGATGATAGAGATGCTGAATGGCTTTCCTAAAATACATATATTAGAAAAAAAAAAACACTGTAAGTATTTTTGGATTCACCTTTGACCATCTTTCTCAAATCCTAAGGCCAGTAAATTTCAATTGCTATCAATTCTTTTTTTCAGATTGTTTTGTTTCTATCCCTTCCTTTTCATCTCTAATACTAGATTAATGTGTTATTAATCTAGATTCCACGTTGACCTCAATATAAAAAAATTGGTGAACTAATACCTCTTATGTTAACCTGGATGGAACTGGAGACCACTCATCTAAGTGAAGTATCACAAGAATGGAAAAACAAAGACCACATGTACTTACCAGTAAATTAATCATTCAAACACTTATGTGCACATATGGAAATAACACTCATCAGAAATCAAGGGGATGGAAGGAGGAAGGACGGGATGGGGGAAATTCACACCTGATGGGTACAATGCACACTACCTGGGTGATGGGCATACTTATAACTTTGACTCAAATGGTACAAAACAATTTATGTAAGCAAATGTTTGTATACTCCTGTAACATTCTGAAATAAAAGTTTTAAAAAATCCTTTAGTAATAGTTTTGCTGCCTTTTTTTTTTTTTGACTATTCCTAAATTTCAATTCTTCCTTATTAGGATTTTAATTTCTTGAAATGGGGAGCTTCAGAAAACTAAACTCTTCTTCTTTCAAGCTACATCTTTTACATCTAACCTTATGTTCTATTGTTTGGATACACAGGGATTTTTTTTTTTTTCTTAATAACCTTTACTTAAGTTATGGTTCTGTCTTCACTTAATCTGTATATACCCATCCATTCACTTAGGTCTAGCTCAAATCGTAGCCCACTCCAAGCTGTAAAATTCTGTTGTGATCTTTTATGATATATTTAACAGGTTATTAAAATATATTTATTGTTAGACTGATGGACTTTTATAGTGCCCAGAAGCTCACCCAAATTCCTACATATTCATGAACCCAGAAATTATAAACCATCTTAGTTTAAAGAATATTTGAAAGTTATAGTATCATACTTACCTCTCTTCTGCTTTGTATATGATTTTCATTGATATTTGGAGATCCAACTCCCAGAAACCATTTTTCTGAACTATAACTGCTTACATCTGAATAGCTCTTACAATTTTGTGCTTCTTGTGTAAGTACCACAGAATTTTTATTTTTTTTATTCACAACAGTATTATTCTTAGCTGGAGTATGGCTGGGCTATGAATGAACAGGACATACAGAAACCCAAAGGAAGTTAGAATATTATTTAAAGCCAATTTTATTAAATTTTTAATAAAAAATTAAAATAGTTGAACAAAATATAAGAAACATTACGCCAAAACTATTTAAATTTTTAGGGAACAATTAATTCCTGCTAAAATTCAACAGCCATTCATAATTATAAGGAAAAAAAGGCCCTTGGCAAGTCGAACATTAATTTAAGCACAAGTAGCTACCAAAAACTAAGGATAAAGACGCCTGCTAGTGCAGCTTCTATGCTCCAGAGGCCAAAGTCACCTTAACAAGAAAAAGAACATGAAGAATTTTTGAATTTTCTGTTCCAGTTATAATGAATGACAGTTAATTATGACAGAATTCAGCAAAGTTGCTGGGTGATAGTTTTTTTTTATAAAAAATAAAGATTAAAAAAGTGTAATCTTTAAAAAAAAAGGTGTTTTGGTGTTTTTTGCTTATATAGAGCAAATAAAAAACCAGTATGATACTTAGGAGGTAATCTAACAAGAAGCATAATTTCTTTTGTGGAGAATTTAGCACAACTTTATAGGAAATAAGACTGAAAAGTAGAGAGAAATGTGTGGATGAGAAAGATCAATAATAATATTGAGAAATGGCTATTCTTTCTCAGCTAAACTAATGCTAAAATTTATATGCATGAGTAAAGGGCCAGAAGAATTTTGAAGAATGGAAGTGTGCAAAACATCCTAAAAGTATAAAACTACATTAATTGAAGCAATGTGGCATTAGCACAAAGATAAACAGTAAAGTAGAATAGTGCCTAGTACCCAGACCCACGTGGTCACTAAAGCTATGACTACTCATGATGTTGCATTAACTCATTATCCATATGCAAAAAAAAAAAAAAAAAAACAAGAAAAACAAAAGCCCAAAAACCTACAAGTTAAAATCAAAGCCAACATTTATACATGAAGGTAAAATATTTTTATAACAATAGCTTAGGGAAGGATTTCTAGAACAATCCAAAAGATTGATAAATTTTATATCTTTTGTCACATGGAAATTTTGGAATTAACTAAATGAAAGGACAAGATACATACTAGAAAAAGAATGTATTGTACACAACCAAAGAATAACCAGAATATATTAAGAACTCATACATATTTATAAGAAAAATCAAGCAATGCTATTTAAAAATGAGAAAACAAAAAGGCAATTCATAAAATAGCCAAAAAACCCTATGAAAATACTTATTTGATGCAGTTAGCCAGGAAAATGCAAATTTAAGATAGAACTTTACACTTAACCAGACTGGCAAAAACAAAAACATCTGATAACTCCCCATTAGTTAAAACTGTGAAGAAATGGGCACTATCACATAGCACTGTTGAGAGTGTAAGCTGGTACAACTACTTTACAAAGCAAATTTTTAACACCTTTTTTTTATTAAGAGGGAAAAACAGTAAATGGGAAAAAAATGTCTCATGAGTGGCCAGCTGATAAATATGTGATTATTAAATTAAAATTTCATCTAGCACAGAGTAGCATCAAAGAAGGTAGGTGGGGATTACCTAGGTTTGGAGATTAGCAAAGTGGGATACTGAAGGCATTAAGGATACAGGGACACCAAAGGTGACACAGCAATATAGTCATCCCTCAGTATCCATAGAAGTTTGGTTTGGTTCTAGGCCTTTCCTTGAATAACAAAATCAGTGGGTGCTCAAGTCCCTGATATAAAATGACATATTTGCATGTAACACCCCTGTACATCTTCCTAAATTAATCATCTCTAGATTACTTATAATACCTAATAAAATGTAAATACTTTGCAAATAGATGCTATACTATATTATTTAGGGAATGATAAGAAAAAAGTATGTACATGTTCAAAATAGATTTTTTAAAAAATATTTTTAATCCACAATTGGTTGAATCCATGTATTCAGAACCCACAGATACAGAGGGCCAATGGTACTGACAAGGGACCAAAGGTTGATAGTCTAGTGTGAAGCTGGTTTTCAAATTGTGGTCTGTAGAAATTCAAGATCTTACAAAGTTACCGGGAGGGTTATTTGGGAGGAAGGCTAGACAGGGTAGGGTTCAGACCTCCTGTTTCTGCTTTAAACAGTGTAGTTTCACTTTTATCTGTTTGCACTATATCCCCTTATCTGCAGTTTCACTTTCCAAGGTTTCAGTTACCCACAGTTGACCACAGCCCAAAAATACTAAATAGAAAATTCCAGAAATTAACAATTCTTAAGTTTTAAATCGTGTGCCATTCTGAGTAGTGTGATGAAATCCCTCACCGTCCCACTCTGTTTAACCCAGAATGTGAATCATCCCTTTGGCCAGTGTATCCACACTGTATATGTTACTTGCCTGTTCATCACTCAGTAGCCTTCTCAGTGATCAGATTGACTGCTGAGGTATCACAGTGCTTGTGTTCAAGTAACCTTTATTTTGCTTAATAATGGCCCCAAAGAGCAAGAGTAGTGACTCTGTAGTAAATTGTTATAGTTGTTCTGTTTTATTGTTATTGTTGTTAATCTCTTACTATGCCTAATTTATAAATTAAACTTTATCACAGGTATATGTATGTATAGGAAAAAAAACATAGTACAGGGTGTCCCAAAAGTCTCCATACAAAGGAAAAATGTTATAATATTTTGTAAGTAAAGTACATTTAGCTACAATTTCCCATTTTCCCTATGTATGGTGACTTTGGGGACACCCCGTATATAGATGTCTCAGTACTATCTTTGGTTTTAGACATCCACTGGGGGTCTTGGAACATATTCCTCAAGGGTAAGGGGGGGGACTACCATACAGAGTGCAAATAAGAGTTCTGTGATAGGAATGATCACTTCCAAAGAGATACTAAATTTGTCTACACATCAAAACTACATATGTTTTCTAGATTTCAATAGACTTAATCCTACAACACAGGTACTTTTTTCAGATTTCACCATAATTCAAAGTCACCTTTAATAACCTTTAGTTGCTAAAATTATAAGTTGACAAGGTAAATTGACAGGAAGTTGGCTGAAAACAGTGTAATTATTGTATTTGTTTTATATTTTTATAAGGAAGTTTAAAATAGGTAAATTTTATGAATATAAAAATTAAATATTAAAAAAATTCTTCATTCTTCCTCTTTCATATATCGAGTTGTATGTACCATTTCTTCTTAATAAAATACAGTAGGCCTCCCTGAAACCAAGATAGTACCAAACCCTATATACACTATGCATGAATTTTTTTCCTTCTTCACAATTTCATAGATGGGAGATTCATTCTTACCATAAACCTTAGCAATCTCAGCATACCATTTTTTTTCTTTATTAAGTACAGAACTTCCAATTTTTCACTTAATGGAAGCACTTTACAGCTTCTCTCTGGCATATCCAAATTGCCAGCATCACTACTCTTTCACTTTGGGCCCCTTATTGAGTAAAATAAGGGTGACTTAAACACAAGCACTGTGATACCTTGATGGTCTGACAACCGAGAGCTGCTATGTAACAGGCAGGTAGGTAGCATCTACAGCATGGATATGCTGGACAAAGAGATGATTTGTGTCCCAAGTGGAATGGAGGCTGATGGCACGAGATTTCATGTCACCTTTCAACAGCAATCTAAAACTTATGAATTGTTTATTTCTGGAATTTTCCACTTAATATTCCCAGACTGCAATTGACTATGGGTAACTGAAACCTTGGAAAGTGACCACAGATAAGGGGAGGACAACTGTACTCTCATGCCACCATATTCTTCAACCAGTACAGCTACATATAAGCCTGTTAGGCTCATTGAGGGTTGGAATTGTATCTTACTTGTCATTAGGTCCCTCTCCCCCCAATCTCTAGACCAAACCCCAAATCTTAAGTAGACAAGCAATGTATATTTAAGATTATAGGGAAACGATTTACCATCTTCAGATATATCTGATAAAGGAAAAAAATATATACATTCTTACCAAACCAAGTGGTTGTGAAATTGGTGAGCAATGTTCACTTGCACATAGTAAGTTTTTATCATTGTTTTTGGATGACTTTATTGGACCTCCAACTCCATTGTTACTGTTTAAGGATTCAGGTGATGAAGTTTTTAGATAAGGTGATACAGATTTTATTGTACAGTCGTAATCCTGAGTGAAATCCTTTTCTGTTATTTTCTCTATACCTACATTGTCCCCAGACACACACACACACGCAAAAAAAGAAACAGACGATAGGTGTTATCAATGATGTCTGCTTTAGAAATAGCATGATTAAATTCTAAGAATACAATAATTTATCAAATCCTCAAAACTTAGCTGTATTTGAAAAGGACAAACTTTCAATAAATTAAGACCAAATTATGTTTAAAATATGGCTTTGAAAAATAATAATGGCTGAATTTAAAATGTATTTGTAGCCCATAAGAACTTTCAAAACATTTCAAACAAAAATATCTACAGTATGACCTAAAATACAGTGATCAACTTAAGTATTATCTTGAATATTTTGACATCATAGCCAATAGTGTTATGTATTAAAGTCACAGAATTTAATGACTGGAAAAGGCTTGGGAAATCATCTGGTCTAAATCCCTCATTTAAAAAAAGAAGAAATTCATTGCTGAAATAAGTCAACATAAATGAACTCAGTTTTCAGATCAAATCAGGGCATGTACATCTGTTTCTGAGTATGTGCTTATCTGAAGTGACAGTGGTCCGGAGCATTATGAAACTAAAAGAATACAATAGCTATATTAGAGGAAGTATATTAACTGATTTAAGTCTTGAATTTTAACTGAAGTAATTAACATTTAGAAATGCTTTAAAATATCCTTATAAGAAACTGAAAATGATACAAGAAGTACAAACTTATTCTTTTAATTTCTATACTAGAAAGGTATACACATGCCAGAGCTCCAAAGAATATGAATTTTTCCTTACCAATTGTTTTAAAATGAAAGCAAAATCTCAATTGTTTCAAAATCATGATATTCCTTGGACTTTGTAAATGAAATGTAAATAGGAAAAAATATAAATCCCCATAATTCTTATGTTATTAAATACACTTTGAGCTAAAAGCACATATTAAAATTAAGCACTTATTTGAGCTTTCACATTATAATTTGTGAATACAGATTAAATATTTTCCATATTAACATATTTGATCTGTAACTAACATGAAAAACTTCAGTATCCTAAGTAACATTGTTCCCAAATTAGCAAAAATCAAGTTACTAACAATAATTAATCAACTACCTATAATCTTAAATTGATGCCTCATGATTAGTCTTCAAATTGTATTTTCACATAGTTATATTAGAAAATCACTGAATATTCAAGTAAAGGAAAAATGAAATGATACTGACATCTCATTACTTCTATAGATGATGGACTTCCAGATAGAGGAGATAAGTCAAGGCGATTATCTTGCATAGTATCTTCTACTCGAGTTGAGTTTTTCCATTCTTTTGGTAGTTCTTTTTGTGTTTTAGCCGAGAAGATTTTCTCTTTTTTCTCTGGAACCTTTATGGTTTTGGTTCTGGAATGGATATTCTCCTCCTAAATGTATTAACAATTTTCAAATTATACTCAAATACAAGTATTTATACTTGGACACATACAACAATCTAAATTATATTCAAATATTTATTAAATATATTATTACATACAGGCATAACAAGGACTGGACATGGACAGTGAAAGACTTTCTAATATACTAGAAGGTATAAGACAAATTCACATGAAAATATAATAGACCATAATACCATAAGAGATACAAATAAAATGACACAAGGGTTCAAAGAAGACCATAGCCAGTTTAGGGAAACTAGGAATTCCTAGATTTCATGACACTCAAGATACTGAGAGTCTGTGAAAGAAGGTAGTGAGGGGAAGACGTATTGGGAATAAGGAAGACTGTTAACAAAAACAAAAGGAGTTGAGAAACACAAGTCCTATTTGGGAGTCACAAGTTATACTATTTGACTATTATAATTCTCAGTACACTGGGGAAGAGTGAAAATAAACATGGAAAATATTTTGATGCTTTTAATGTCTGACAAAGGGGATATTTTCAGGGTTGTTATTTTGAAGAGGGATGGGATGAGATGTGGTCTGGGAAGACTTATCTGACGATATGTATGGTAAATTAAAGAAAGAAGTGCCAGAAAATGTGGAGATAAGTTATCAAGTCCTTAAAGTCTTCTAGGTAAGAGATAAGAGGGTTACAAGGGGAGATGGAGGTTTAGTGAGTTAGAATCAGCATAGCGTAGTGATCAGAAACCTACCTTCAGTGCAAGACTCTCTAGGTTCAAATCCTAGTTCTACCACTTCCTAGCTGTGTGAACATGGACAAGCTCTTTTTCTCTGAGCCTCAATTTTCTCATTTGTAAAACAGGATGACAGTAATAGCCTATAGTAATTACCTATAGTACTTATGAGATTTTAAGAAGTTAAATATATAAAGTGCTTAAAATATAACAGCTGGTACATTAGCACACTGTAAGCACTATTTTCCTTGGGTGTTTGTTAAAAAAAGCTTAACAAGCAGTTAAGGCTACAACACAGGTGGCTGGCAATGTGTCTGAACATCATGCGACCTAAGTCAGGGATGGACACAAGTGAGGCAGGGTATGGGAAGAATCTCAGACATCAAAATTTTTGTTTTCATTCAAGAGAAAGAGACACAGCATCTCAACTGGCTATTGAAGCATAATTTTTAGAAAGATCAAGTACTTCTTTATTTCAAAGATATTATCTCAAAGTTATAATTTTACTGGAGTCAGACATCTGTTTTGTAACACTAAAGCCAACTTATTACAAAATGTAATATTATAATTCTTAAGGATCAATTTTTAGAATTATATAAGTTTTCACATACACAGGTCAAATCTTAAGTGACAAATATGACATTTTATAAAAACATATTTAGTATTTTAAGATGCTTTTGGAAAACATTAATCTGAATTTTATCTATTTACCTTTACTAGCAATTTCTCTTTAAATGAATGTGAAAAATCTTGTTCATTCTCTGATTCTGAATTTGAGAGATCTTTATAATTTTTTTTGGTTTTTGCTGCTCTTCGTGGAAGTCTAGTTCTTGCCTCTGGAACTGTCTTGTCGACCTTTTTGGTGATGTTTTTAGTGGGTGTCTTTGGGAGAAAAATGCCTGAATATTGTTAGATCAGTATTTGAGATACAAAAAATATAAGCTGTTTGCTATAAGATTGGCTCTGTGACAAGACATACATAAAATATTTGTAGGATAAAATAATCCCTGATTAATATTTTTAAATGATTGGATTTTATCTTCTCATTACAACTGTCCTCTTTTCCACCTTTTTATCCCTACCATTAAATCCCTGAGAGGCCTGATATATATTATTTAGCTAAAGTAAAAGATCAAAAATACTTAAAAACCACAGAATAAAGTAGACTTAAAACATGACAACATGATTTAAAAAACAGAAGACAGGAGAAGTGTGCAAAGGCAGGAACAATTATGGAAAACTGAAAACGAGGATAAAATTATGAAATGATGAATTATTTTTATATGACAAGAAAAAGTAATTTTAAAGGTATATTTGAACACAAACTTCTTGGTTTACCATTTTAGATCTTGGCTGTCTCTTTTCTGAAGATGGTGCTGCAATTCAGAAAAATAAGGTTATACTTTTTAAATAGATAAGAATTGGTATTAAATTTATTAGAACATTTCTGCATATGTAAATTAAAAATCATAAAAACAATAAGTACATCTTTTTTTAAAAAAATATAAAAGTATTTTTGTTAGCATTAAATGAACCTCCTTCCATGTGGCTTAAAGCCCCTCCCCACAACTTAATCTTCTCAGCTCTTCCGCTGAAGAATTTGGCCTCACAAAAAGCTGCTTTGGAAGCTTTTCCTTCCCCAGGATTTTGTAGTAGTCTGATTGCACCACACCATTGATTAAAAAAAAAAAAAAAAAGAAGGCATGTTTAAATTCATTCAAAAATTTCAATTTCAATAATTGGTTACTTTTACTTTTTGGTATGATATGAATTGCCAATTTCCCTTCCTCTCCTTTATTTTATAAGACTTTTCAAACATACATAAGAGAACATGTAACATAGTTATAAACACCCATGAATTGACCACTCAATGTAAAAACTAGATTATGAATAATGCTGAATCTACTTATGTACGTTCTCTTATACCATCCTCCCTATACCCTCTGTTAATAGGTAATCACTATCCTGATCTGCATTTCTCATTCACTTGCTTTTAAAAAACATTTGTTTTAATGTTTTATTTAATGTTTAATTGTTTTAATGTTAATTTATTTAATATTACAGATATTAATATGTACCTCTAAAAAATTAGCTTTATGAAATAATATCACGTCCTATGTAATACTCTATTTTTTGCTTTATTTTCTATACATTGTTATGTTTCTAAGATTTATCCATATTATTGATAGTAGCTTTAGTCTCACTTCCCTTTTTTGCCTTCCAAGTATAATGTCATCTTTCTAAATAGTCTGAAGCTCAAGAAATAAGATCATCCAAGCCAAAGAAGCAAAGTTTTTTTGGAAGAAAGGTACTCTAATCCTGGCAATAAGTCAGCTCATATATATAAACTTGTAGCTATTCAGCCATTCAAACAAAATAATTCACACAGAAATTTAATTTTATAAGTATTTACTAATTACAGTATTCTAACCTCTAATGTCTCCCTAAGATCTCTAGTCTTCTACTTTATGCTATTATACAAATGTCTTTATTTGCACATCTTACCACTGGACTGTAAGCTACCTAAGGGCATGTGAATCTTACTGAGTTTCTCTCTGGATTGTAATAAACTGCTTCCAAGTCCAGATTCTATGACCAGATCCAACCTCACTTTTCACTACTTTCCCACAAACATGATCTATGTTCCCTTCCAGCTACCCCAGTATGGCATTCCCTGAGTATATGATGCTATTTCATACTTCTGTCCCTTTTATATATGAAAATCCTGTTTTTCTTCATCATGTATCTGGTTGACCTCTCACCTATTTTCACAATTCAGCCTCATTTCTAAACACATTGCAAAATTCACTTCCATCTCTTTATTTTTACTTGTTTTTAAACTATTATAGCTGCTACCAACCCACCAACACACACACAGGTCACTACTGTTATTTTTATCCTGAAATTAAAAAAAAAGCTGATTCCCTTGAAATAAATATAAATTTAATTGAAAAGCATAGCATTTATCTTAAGCCCTCTTTTGAAAACAGAATATATTAAAATCTTGTGTTTTATCAAACATTGAAATTGATGTTCAGCTATGAAAATATTATCTTTAGACAAAACTTATACCTCGAACTCTTATCCAGCCACTTCAAGAGATTCACTATCACAAAGAGAAAGGAGGACCACAATCTGGGAAAATACTATGTGGAAGATTTAGGCAAAAAAGAAAAAAAAATTCTGCAAGAAAATTGTTTTTCTTTTGATATATTGCATCTACATAAATTCCTAAAAATTATGTGTATTGGGTACAGCAGGGAGATAGGATGTTAAGAAGTGAAAACATATATATTAATAAATGTAAATAAATGTAAATTGATATCGGTTAGTGTTAAGGTCCAAGCTTTGGTTTTATTTGAGGGTGTTGGGTTCATGAGTATTTAGTACATTATTCACAATAACTAATTAGCTAAATAACTGAATAATGTGGGCTGTAAGTAGACATATGGTGAGATTATGTCATGAGCCAAGGATTATGATAAATCATATTTTGTGTCCCTAATGTTCTATTAAAAAAGAGAAGTAATTTGAATGTAACCATATTACCCAAAAAATAAAACAAAAATCGTAACCACTGTAATGTTTGTCCTATTCATAAGGGTATATAGTTAAAAAGAGTCTACAAACAAAAATATACTTACCAACCAATAAAGCATTTTATATAATTGAAAGGGTAAAATCATTTGCAACATTTCTCTTAAAAGTAATTTCTTACTTGATTTCCCACTTTTATGTTTCTTCACGTTTTTATTTCTGCTATAGTCTATTAGTTGTGGTTTTGATTTTGGTTCTCTTAGCCAGCTAATATCAGTCTTGCTGTCATCACATCTGTATTCTGTTTCAGTATCACTAAAGAGATTTTTCCTTTTATGATTTGTTATAATCTAGGAAAAAAAAGATTTTTGAAATAGATGACAAAATACATCTTAATCTATGTCAGGCAAGTTAAGCCCAAAAAACCAGGAAAACAAACTTCTCATTTTTTAACATACTAATCTAATAATATTAAGGATCTACCCAAGAAAGTCACTCAGAAATCCAGATCAGATAATGAGATATATATTTTGGTGTTGGTGTTCTTAATTAAAATTTAAATCAAAACAGCTTATTTCCATAGAGATATAACCTAATATTGTCAAAGAAAATAACTAAAGTTGTCATATCTTCTATTTTTAGATGGTTACAAATAGCTCACAGATCATAAGAAAATTCATAATGGGAACATGGATAATCTCAGAGGAATAAAAAAATCGAAATGTTATTCTTTTCCAGTTCTTTGATAATATTTGACATTAAAAACTTCTACTAAGCGAAATATCACAAGAATAGAAAAACAAGCACCACATGTACTCACCATCAAATTGGTATTAACTGATCAACACTTCTGTGCACATACAGTAGTAACAACATTCACTGGGTGTCAGGCAGATGAGAGGGGGGACAAGGGGATGGGTATATTCATACCTAATGAGTGCAGTGTGCACCATCTGCAGGATGGACACACTTGAAGTTCTGACTCGTGTGGGGCAAAGGCAATATATGTCACCTAAATATTTGTATCCCTGTAATATGCTGAAATAAAAAAAACTAAAAAAAAAATAAAGAACAGCTACCTATTCTAAAAAAAAACTTATTAAAAGAAATACTACTTTTAATAGACATAAGATATTATCACTTACTCTTTTATCTTTTGTTTTGGGAGAAGGTTCAAGTTCATCATGATTCCTTAAACTCACCCTTAAACAAAAATATGTATTAATTTTAAAATACCCTTCATATTTGTTTTAAGCTAGCATGCATTGGATAATGAGACCTAAGTTTTCAATCTTAACTCTTTCACTAATTAGCTATTTTAGTGAAATATTAGCTAAGCCACTTATCTCTCTGACCTTAGTTATAAAGAAATGAGGATGGATTAAAGAACTATTAAGTCTTTTAAGCTTTATGATCTAAGATACACAACTAATATTTAAAGTGTGGATAACCTCCATATTAATTTTAAAAGTAAATTCTGAAGTAACAGAATCATAATAGGAGTAATCATGACGGTAGCATTTTTATTCACTCTTCTCATATGTTAAAAACTCTCAGAAAGACTGGGAAGAGAAATTTAACAGGAAAACAAAGATGGAGATAAGTATATTTTAATCTGACCTATCTAATTATAATAAAAACACATACAATTTTATTGAATTATCGACGCAGGCTTCTGTAGTTGTGGCTTGAAATTCTTGGATCTATATTGTGAATAAACATTTAAAAAAAGAATTCTTAGTGTCAAAATAAGGTAAACAAAAAAGAAACATAAAATCTAGTTTCTGTCACTTCACAGAATAAGATTTGACAATAAAATTTAGTTTCCTATAATATTTTTACTTAAGAAGAAAGCTAATAAAATAAATTATACTAAAAAAGAGTATTTTTTTAAAATTTGTTGTATAACTAAGAAAAGTGATTTTTCTTGAAGAGCAGTTAAGTCCTTCTATCCCCCCCGAATTACTTGTTTCTCTCTCCCTTATTCCTAAAAATTTGAAAAAGTTTAAATATCCAATTATAACATATTTTAAAAATTTTAAAACATATGAAGATGCACATCAAAAAACATATACTCTAGTAACTGCATAGTAAATATAAGATAACTAGTAACTAAATATAAAATAACCAATGATTTCTAGCTTACTCCAAGTTTTATAACAGGTTCATCAGCTCCATTCAAACTAAAATTGTAGACATCATTCCTGTGAAAATGAAGAGAAATATTAACTGCGTTGTATAATAAATGCATTTAGTCTATTCGAATATGAAGAAAAGATGAAAAATTACTTACGACGGGCATTCAGAAGTAACATTAACAAAAGTAGTCTTCAGTTTTCTATAACTTTTTTTCTGAACCTTTTCCTAAATACAAAAGAGGTTTACATAAAGCCATTAAAACTTGCATATTACTGTATGTGGCAAACAAATAACATGTACAATTACATTTTCATATATTTTCCAGTTGTGCTTCCACTAATATAAATCTGGCATTTGTAACATTTTCCTTAATGTAAATTGAATAAAAATATGCCCTAAAGAAAAGAAATCACCACCTCCTAAAGATATCTGCACTCCTATATTCACTGCAGAATTATTCACAATAACCAAGACATGGAAACAACCTAAGTGTTCGTCAACAGATGAATGGATAAGGAAATTGTGGTATATACATATATACAATGGAATATCATTCAGCCTTAAAAGTAGGAGATCCTGCCATTTTCCACAACATGGATGAACCTAGAGAACATTATGCTAAGTGAAATAGCCAGACACAAAGAAAAATACCACATGATCTCACATGTGGAAGCAAAAAAAAAAAAAAAGTCAAATCCATAGAAATAGAGAATAAAACAGTGATTATCAGAGCAAGGAAGCAAGAAGGAAATGGGGAGACGTAGGTCAAAAGACACAAAGTTGCAGGATGTAAGATGTTTAAGTCTCGAGATCTAATGTAGAAAATGAGGTCTAAAATTAATATCATATTGTACTTTGGGATATTTGCTAACGGAGTAGATTTTAGGTGCTCTTGCCACACACACACACACACAAAAAAAAGGTTAACTATGTGAGATGATGGATATGTTAATTTGCTTGACTATAGTAATCATTTCGCTATATCATGTTACATACTTTAAATATATACAATAATATTAAACATCTGTACTTTTAAAAATATTGAAGACAAATACTAACTAAAAACATAATAAAGTATTATAAATCTAATATAAAATCCGTATAGCCTTTTTACTGACATTGTTGTACATAAATAAATGACCTCCTTACTAACATTCCACAAGATAAATTTTAGTGATGCAGAATCACAAAACAAGCATACTTCTACTTTGTTTCAGACTCTCATTTCCCTTAAATTCTCATACAGAAAAATTTGGGAGAGGCTAAGCTTTATTAAAATCTCATGTGAAAGGGTCAAAAGGTATCAATTAACTAGTATTGTTAGGAAAAAATACAAGATTATCAACATAACATAGCTCAAAATATATTCAAACAGATCACAAAGAAGTTAAACAGAATTTTATAAATAATTGTAATGTTTTATTAAAGAAATTTATGATTAAATACAGAAATAATATCATTAAATAATTGGTTACTGATCAGAAATAATTAGAAGACTAACTTAAAATTAAAGTTAGAAATATTAAAATCTAAAATATTCATTTTAATTTTTGATTCATCTTCCATTTGATTATTTCTTTTGACTATTTTATAGAGAATTATCTGCATTATTCCAAAAAGTTTATCTCTCATCTTATCCCTCTGATCACTTATCTGACTTAACCCTTTCCAATACGATTTTGACCAGTGTTTAGATATGTGCACCATATTGTGTGTGTCAGTGGGTGTTAAGTGTTACAGAATATATAAAAATGAGCAAAGATGTTAAAAAGGATATGCAAAAGTAAGCAAAGGTGTTACAGAACATGCAAAGATGATTCAAAATAGTTACATTCTAAGTAATTGCCGGGGGAGTGGGGGAGGGCGGCCCTGCCATAACGAATATTTTTTTTAAAAAGTTACCAAAAAAAAAAACTATTGTGCAGATTTGGAATTCTTGCCAATTGAGTTTTTTGAGACAGGGCACCTTGGAAAGTTTTCAGAAACAAGGTAGACTCCAAAGCAAGATTTGCAAGGAGGAATATTTTGAAAAATCAGAAAAGAAGTTGGGAGAGCCTGCTGACTCAGTTTGAAGTTCTTTCCAAAGCAGAAAGAAAAAGAAAATAAACTAATACTTAGAAAAGACAGTTCAGAGAACCTCAAGTCATCATGTTTGAATTAAACAAGACATGTCTGGAAAACTAATATTAAGAAATGACATCTTTTAAAGGGCCTACTGAGCCAGTCTGTGTCTCTCCACTTAATTCAATAAGCAAGAGGGACAAAAGAAGGTTTCTCAACAAATGAATGACATGATCGAAGATGTGTGCTTTAAAAAGAAAAAAACAAACAAACAAAAAAGCTGGTATTGAATGCAATGAATGGATTAGCACAGAGAAATACTAGAGGCAAAAAGAATTACATTAAGGCAACTGTCATTACTACAATCCAGAGATTAGAAATTAGAATTGAAACTAGGCTAATAGGAGGTAGCACAGACAGGAGAGAGAAGGTTCAGGAGGAACTTACGGAGGGTGAACCTCAAAACTTGAAATATTAAGTGGACACAGAAAGTAACTGTGAAGAAAAAAATCAAAGATAATTGATACATATTTTAAGCCTGGATGAATAGTAAATGTTTTTAACAAAATTAGGACTTCAGAAGGATCTAATTGTCAGGAGAGATGGGATCAGCTAGAACAAAAGCATGGTAATAAGGTTATACTGAACCAAAATGTAAAACTGCACCAAAATGTAAAATTATTGGGCTCATATGTGTAAAAGAAGGATTTTCGCTGAAAAACAAGGTTATAGGGCTATTTTGAATTCTTACCACTAGCAATGATAATCCATTTAGCAATATTCTGAAAATATTAAATCTAATTCCACCTTATTACTATGCTATTTTGTATTTAAAGTCAAATATCGAGTTTGACTATAGGTTTAGTGAAGTTAAATAAATAATACCTACCTTACTGAGTTGAACATCAGATTTGTTTGAAAAACTACTGTAAAAAAGCAATTAAATATCAGTAGAATATTTTTCATAAAAGCCATTTTAGATAAGGTAAAACTTATATAAGATTTAGGTCATTAAGTCTATATTTTATATGCTATAGATAACTAAAATGTGACAGCACTAGTCAGCAGTCTAATATTTCTGTAACTTCATAGTAAACAATGCCTATAATAGTTCATTCTAAACTGAAACATTAATTAAGTGGGAAGTACCAATTTAAAATGAATGGTTCTTCCATTAAAGTCATTTTTTTCATGGCATATAATAAGGTCAGAATTAATTTAAACTTGAATTAACAACCTGACAGACTATAAATGGACATTTTATAATAAGAATTAACCTTCAGAAAGACTGTGAAGAACATATTTACTATAAAAATAACTAATTTCAGCTTAAACTTCATATTTCATTAAGCAATGTATTTAAATATATTTAGTTTTACTCATTAGTAGATTTAATAAATACTATTCGAAAATGTCTATATCCTAAAGATTTATTTCTGAAATGGTATGTCGTACTGATATATTTTGATACTTTATAAAATGTAACTACACGCTAGAATGACAAATTTCAAATTTAGTTTCCTTCTTGTATAAACAGCTATTTATAAAATAAGTAACCATGTGTTTTCTACTGAAAATTACATTATTTAAAACTAACCTTTTTTAAGCTGTGTAAAATAATTTAGTTGTATCTGTCAGAAAAATATACATGTATAAAATTTAAAAACATACCTGTCAATCAAAGACTCCTTTAATTTTCTTGTAGACTTTATGTCATCTTTTGGTTTGTATCTCTTATTAATTTGGCTTATCAAGGATTCTGCTGCATCAGTAAATCCTTTCCCTTTTAACTTTTCTCTCTGAAACAATTTATCAGTTACTTTAAAACTCTATCAGTTAACCTTCAAAGGAAAATAAAGGCTGAAAAAATAATGTAAGAAAAATCTGGTTCTATTTATACCTACAAAGAAAAATAAAAGGGTCAGAAATTATTAGGTTAGTGCAAAAGTAACTGTGGGTTTTAGCATTGTTGAAATTTGCTGTTTGATATTGGAATATATTCTTAAATAAATGTGGTTATGTTACGCGTCATTTTAATGCACAGTTCTTGCTTTATTTTTTTTTTGCTAATGACTTATTACCTGTTTATTTTATATTTATTTTAGACTATGAAAATGATGTTAGACAAAAAGCAAATTCGAGTGATTTTCTTATTTGAGTTCAAAATGAGTCGTAAAGCAGTGGAGACAACTTGCAACATCCACAATGCATTTGGCCCAGGAACTGCTAAGGAACATGCAGTGCAGTAGTGGTTCAAGAAGTTTTGCAAAGGAGACTGAAGATGAGAAGCACAGTGGCCGGCCACTGAAAGTCGACAACGACCAATTAAGAGCAATCATCGAAGCTGATCCTCTTACAAACTACACGAGAAGTTGCCAAAGAATTCAAGGTTGACCATTCTATGGTCACTTGGTATTTGAAGCAAATTAGAAAGGTGAAAAGCTCGATAAGTGGGTGCCTCATGAGCTGACCAAAAGTCAAAAAAATTGTTTTTTTGAAGTGTCATCTTCTGTTATTGTACGCAACTACAACAAACCATTTCTTGATTAGATTGTGAAATGCGAGGAAAAGTGGATTTTATATGACAACTGGCAATGACCAGCTCAGTGGCTGGACCGAGAAGCTACTCCAAAGCACTTCCCAAAGCCAAACTTGCACCAAAAAGGTCATGGTCACTGTTTGCTGGTCTGCTGCCAGTCTGATCCATTAAAGCTTTCTGAATCTCGGTGAAACCATTACATCTGAGAAGTATGCTCAGCAAATCAATGAGATGCACTGAAAACTGCAACATTTGCAGCCAGCATTGGTCAACAGAAAGGACCCAATTCTTTTCCAAGACGACACCTGACCGCACAACCAATGTTCAAAAGTTGAACAAATCGGGCTACGGAGTTTTGCCTCATCCGCCATGTTCACCTAACCTCTCGCCAACCGACTACCACTTCTTCAAGCATCTCAACAACTTTTTGCAGGGAAAACGCTTCCACAACCAGCAGGATGCAGAAAATGCTTTACAAGAGTTCATCAAGTCCTGAAGCACGCATTTTTATGCTACAGGAACAAACAAACTTATTTCTCATTGGCAAAAATGTGTTGATTGTAATGGTTCCTATTTTGAGTAATAAAAACGTGTTTGAGCCTCGTTATAATGATTTAAAATTCACGTCCAAAATCACAATTACTTTTGCACCAGCCTGTATTGAGTAAGTTTGGGTTTTGTTAAAACAACTCAAGATAATTCTTTTAACTTATAGAACTGTGCAGAATGCTCTGTAGAAATTTTTTAAAGTTTCTTCCCATGAGAATAAAAAACTGAAGAAAAAATATGCCAGTTGTTTGAAAAGATTGATAAACTTTTAGCCAGGTTAACAAAGGAAAAAGAGAAAAGAGAAATTTAAAGTTTCTGAGAAAGGTGAAAAAAGAAATTACTGATAACAGAAAGAGTGATCACTACTGATCACATGGACATTCAAATAATAAGGAAATATAATGAACTCCGTGTCTATAAATTTGATAACCAAGATGAAATGGACCAATTCCTTGACAGACACAATCTACCAAAACTCTTTCAAGGAGAAACAGATCATCTGAATAGGCCTATATCTATTAAAAATTTAATCAGTATTTAATACCCTTCCAAAACAAAACACCAAGCTCAGATGGGTTCACTGGTGAATTCTATCAAACATTTGAGGAAGAAATTACACCAATTCTCCTCAATCGTCTAGAAAATGGAAGTGGAGGAAATGCTTCCTAACTCATTCTATGAGGCCAGAATCACCTTAATACCAAAACCAAAGACATTACAAAAAAGAAAATTTATAGATCAGTAACTCTCACAAACACAGATGTAAAAATCCTCAACAAAATATTATCAAATTGAACTCAACCATGTATAAAAAGAATTATGCACTATGACCCAAGTGGAATGTATTCCAGGTATACAAGGCTGATTCAATATCTGAAAATCAATTAATGTAATCCATCACATCAATAGGCTAAAAAAGAAAAATCATATCAATTAGATGCACAAAAAACATGACAAAATCCAACACTCATTCATGATAAATACCCTAAGGGAAATTTCCTCAACTTGATAAAGAACATCTATAAAAACAATTACAGCTAACATCACACTTAATGGTGAAAAACTAGATCTTTTCCTGCTAAAATCAGAAACAAAGCCCCTCTTACCATTCCTTTTCAACATTGTACTGGAAGTCCTAGCTAATGAAACAAGACAAGAAAAGGAAATAATAGGTATACGGATTGGAAAGAAAGAAATAAAACTGTCTTTGTTTACAGATAACCTCATTGTCTATGTAGAAAATCCCAAGACAACAAAAATAAATATGGCTGCAATAAGCAATTATACCAAAGTTGTAATATACAACGTTAATATAGAAATTCAATCACTTTCTTATAAACCAGCAATGAGCAAGTAGAATTTGAAATTAAAGACACAATATAATTTTTACTAGCACTCCCCAAAGTGAAATAGGTAGCTATGGTATAAATCGAATGAAACATATGCATGAGGAAAACTACATAACTACATAATTTGATTTCTTTCTGATGAAAGAAATCAAAGATCTAAATAAATGGAGAAACATTCTATATATATGGATAGAAAGATCAATATTGCTGAGATATAAGTTCTTCCCAACTTAATCTCTAGATGTAATGCATTCCTAATCAAAAGAAGAAATAGGTGGAGCACAGGGATATTTTAGGGCAGTGAAATTATTCTGTATAATGCTGTAATAGATATGTCACTTCACATATTTGTCAAAACACACAAAATGTACAAAGAGTGAGCCCTAACGTAAACTGTGGGCTTTTAAAATCATAACATATCAGTAACAGCTCGTCAATTCTAACAATTGTACCACACAATGCAAGCTGTTAATAGGGTAATGAGGCATATGAGAAGCCTCTGTACTTTCCACTCTTTTTTTGTAAACCTGAAACTTCTCTAAAAAAAAAAAGGTAAGTCTGTTAATTTTTTAAAAAATAGGACTACAAAGTAAGAATTATTCTCAGCATAACTTTTAGATAATTTAGTTTTAAAAAACTCCAACAACACTCTTAAAGATATGAGGCCTCCTGATTTTATATTTACTTTTTTCTGGGTATTGGGCATATAGGTTTTTTAAGCTGTAGTAAAATATGCGCAGCATAAAATTTGCTATTAACTATTTTTAAGTCTATATGTTTTATATATAATAGGTAGTATTACTTACTGTCCTTTCTTGAGATTATCAACATAAAGAAAGGGTTTATTTGGCTCAATAAAAATGTAGCAAAAATGAACCTCCTCTAAAATAGTGTATGATTTCAGGACTTCCAGTATAATTGGAACCAGCTTGGAAAATCTACCATTGAACTACATAGGTTCTATTAATAAATAGAAAACCAGTATCAGACATATGACTACCTTAGAGAAGAGTGATGTATGCAATTGTTAGGAAACATAAGGATACAGAGAGTGACCCTATGAACAACCAAAGAGAATTTCTAAGAACAGAAAGTTGATTTTTTAAAAATCAGAGCACAGCTGAGATAACCAGGTGTTTGTATTCCCAGTATAAAGCAATAACTAGCTCAGGGAAATTCTGTGCAATGATTCTGAACTCCAGAGAAAACAGTTTAAAATTAAAATTGAAGAACAGATCTATGGTTGGACAAAAAGAACCTCACTTTCCTTGGGACTGAGGGAATTAAATAGCAGCCAAGACTAGAAAGAGAAAAGAATAACATACTAAGGAACCAAGAAAAAAAAGGACCCAAAAGGATATGGTTATAGAAGAAAACAACCAAATTAGGCATAAAAGGTGAGTTGTAGGTTAAAAAATAAAAAGGAAACTGACCAAGACAAATTAAATAATGTCTAATTATATACAATAACTGAAAATTATCTCTTAAATATCATTTGCATACTGAAATCCCCAATGTATGAACATTTTACACAAATTTAACTACTCAGGTACAATACTGTACAAGATAAGTTAAAAAATAAAAGCCTATGAAACCTAGATTTTAGAAAGAGGAAAAAAGTAGATTTCATTATTGACAGTAGGAATGTATTCTGATTAAAACTTTTTTCTTAATCTACATGACAGCAATGACAAAAGAAAAGATTTATGATAACTATTACAAAAGTAAAATTTTCTTCAGTGTAAGTATGGTGCCAAGTAGCCAAAAATGGAGATGTTCTACAGAGATGATTAATCTGAAGAAGAATGGGGGGCTCCAATAAGGATGATCAATTTATAGCAAGATAGTCTCTTCCAAGCTATTTATACCCTTTTCTTACCAAACCTTATCAAGGTTAAATGCATTCATCCAAGAAATGTTTGAGATGCTACTGTATGTAAAGCTGTGCTAGGCCATGCAGGAAAACAAGTGCTGAATAAAACATAGTCCTTACTCTGCAATAGGTTACAATCACAGAGGAAAAAAACATAAAAATAACCATTTATAAAAAAAAGGCAAAAATTAGAGAGGTACAAACAGTTCTATATGCATGTTAAAAACAGCAGAGTGGGAGGAACCCAAATAGAATAGATAGGAACTGCAAGGTTCATTCTTTCTATACATATTTACACGATTATGTGCCTACTACTGTTCTATCAGGGCTGGGACTAAAGAGGGATGTGGGAGGAGAAACTCACTCTCAGAGTCTAGGCACTGAATTAAAGAACAAGGAATTACATATATTAAATTTGCTGCAATCAAACTTCTTTCACTTTGTGTTAGGCAGAAATCAAAACACACTGAGAGCTCACCACTTTTTTTTGTTTCATATCCCAAGAATTCAGTTCAGAAGTCAATTCTTTTCCTGATTTTCTATGACTTCTTACATTTTTTCTAGGAGAAGAGCTTTTATCACAAATAGCAGTATTCATATCTTTTGACAATATATATTTCTTCCTATATATCAGCGATTCTTCAACTGTCTTATTTAGGAGAACTGATTTATAGGTAGTTTCAGATTCAATATGCCAATCATTCTGCTTGGTATTTTCAGTATTTTTCTCCTCAGAATATTTAAGATGGTTTTGTTGTTGATTGTTTCTTTTGCAAACTTCTGCTTCTGATTTGTTTATTTTATTATGGCCCACTGTTTCTTTCTTATATTTCACCTTCTCTGTTTCTTCAGAATTATCGGATATTGAAGAAGATGATTTTTGTTTAATAAGTTTTTTATTGCTAATATCTAGTGGGAAAATGAGAAGAAATTAATTCTTATTAATAACCTGACACGTAAAATTTGTTGAAATGAAAAATGATTAGACATTTGAGGAAATTAATATTTTCCTAAACTATTACATACAAACAAAACCGTATCTTTCACCTTGATTAAATGTCTCTCTTGATGAAGTACTTGCTCTTTGATTATTACACAGTTCAATATTTGTTACAGGTGTCCAACATGTCCATTTGGAGTGCATTTTATTTCCACAGATGTTGTCTAAAACACCAGGTAGTCTAGAAAATGATTTCATTTGCTTAATATATTACAAAACATTTGCCTATGACTCTAAGACCTTGATTTTTAATTTAGTCAATGTTTACTGAAAGCAATGTTAGTCAAATACACAAATATTTTCATGTCATTACAAAAATTAAAATTTATTATATAATTGATCACATTATAGAATATTAGGAAAGATTTCATTATTGCTACTACTTTGATATCTACCCTAAACATGTCTTACATATTTTACATGTTCTACTATGTACTTAAACTAAGTTAAATTTCTTCACATTCATACTTTATTATTTATAAAAATCTCATTCATTTTAAGTCTCTCAACTTGAAAAGAAGTTGGTTGACATGGAAAAAAATGTAGAGATTATTCTTCATGTCACTGTCATAATACTTGAGAGATGATTAATACTATAACTAATACTACATTCTAATAATATAAAGTCCTTTTCCTTCAAATCTGTTATATCTAATAATATTAATATATGTTAAATGATTTGATAGATTTTCTCCTACTTACACCGGTTTATCTATTTTTTCCACTGCCTGTGAATCAGATACAATATCCTGGAGTTCATCTAAATAAAATAAAAATATTTTCATTTTTTCATGCATTTGGCAGGGTAAAATGGGAGTTAGTATAGAATTCTATGAAGGTTCACATATTGGGATGCCTTCTCTCTCTCCCAGACCCAAACTTCTTGGGAATAGAGATTATATTAATATGTTTCCTTGCAATCTCAAAAATTCCTTGCACAAAGCCAAACACATTCTTTATAAATCTTTTTCAAATCAACAAAAGTCAGTGGGGTTAAAGGGAAGTATAGAAAGAAGAATATTTTTTAAAAAGTGACTAAAATTATCAAAAGGTACTTACTACAATTTTGGTTTAGGAACTCAGCGTTCTTATTTTCTGTCTTTTCTACAACTGTAGCAGTTTTGATACGCTATAAACATAGAAAACATGTTCAAGTAAACCGGAATTAAGGTGTTATATGAAAACAACTTTTAAAAGTCAGAGTATTAAGGTCTGAATCTTTTAAAATAAACTTGCTTTGCTATGAAAAGTTGAATAGTATTTATATTTATTTCATAAATTTATTTCATAAATTTTATGCCCATTTTAGAATATTGCTTATCCTAAAACACAAGAATATAACTTTCACTGCAGACAAAGAGGCAAAAGAGTCCACAAACTTTCTGATCTCATCCATAGCCAGCATAATAATACAATTTTCATCAGTTACTGACGATTTCTAGAACATCCATGGTACATCTCCTATTGCTGTTGATCACGTAGCCTGAATCTTGTCATTTCACTAAACTATATAGGAGAGTTGGAAATTATGAAGTATTATTTTTAAAGTTTTAGCTATTGCCGAGGTAACTTCTTGCCTGCAGCAAGCTTCCCTTTTTCCATTGTCACAGATACTTAACCTAGATCAAATAAAAATCTGCCATCACTATCATAAAAATATACCCTCTAATCTAAAATATTTTGCCTCATCCTGGCTGTCTTTCCTAATCTTCCCAGTGGTTCTCCAAACTAGGAGGGGAGCAGTTACGGAAATATGCAGGTGTTTGGGGTTGTCACAATGGCAGAGGGGTTCTCCTGACAATAGGTAAGCATACTCCTAGGTCGAATGTTTATTATCCTACAACATTTAGAACCATGCCACACATCTGAAAAACAGTGCTCTTATTAAGAAACACTTAGCTAGATAATTTGAACCATTACTTTGACTTTTTCCTAGTATCTTCAACTCTCATACTCTTTATCTTTCTGCCACATACTTATTTAAATTGAAAATAGTCTACCATCTGCTCTTTTTTTTACTCTAATACCAAAGTTACTAAGCTTTCAGAAAATTGCACATATTTATGAACTAATGACATAAAATTCAGTCTTAAATTTTAACTGGGTCCTCAACATGGTCTAACATTTATATTTATTCTTAGGCCTCTCCTTACTTCTCAGTAGCTATTCCAAATCTTTACATGTCCCTGAACCCTCAATTTCAACAGATCCTCATGAGAAACCTCACACTCCAGAGAAAACAAAAGCTATTAAGTGTTTCTCATCTAGAAATTTATCTGTATCTCTTATCACCTCCTGTTTCTCCAAGATATTTTCTCTTATCCAGTTCCTGCTTGGTCCCTTCAACTATCTGGAACGAAGGCCCTTTTCCTCAAAATATCCATTTGACTAACCTTTATTGACTTTTCAAAAATCAACTCCCTGTCTGTATCTCCTTAAAAAACATTTCTTGATCTTTACCCTCCTTGTCCAGCTATGACTGGGTTCCTATTTCTATTCTGTAAGTACATCTGAGAACACTTACACTATATGGTAATTATCTTATTAATTTGTCTAATTTCCATGCTAGACTTTGAGATACTTTAAGGGCAGAGTCTACTTGTATTTCACATTTCTATACCACAGCCTTTGCCATAGCAGTCACTAATTTTTATAATAAACTAAAGAATTGTGGCAAGTCCATTTCTCCTACCAAATGTGTAAATTAGAGTTACGGAGAATGAATATTCTTAAGTTTTATTGTAAGCACTGTAAATGAGTCATATGCCAAAAGGACCCTAACTTTCAAGCACAATAAATGATACCTAGAAAAAAAAGTAATGCTTTAAACAAAGTGAGACACTTACTGCTTGCAGAAGAAGTTACCTCGATATAAATATTTCTATAATAATTTGAAAAAAATTATTAACAAATACTTTCAAATTAAAGTTACTTTGTCTGTATTATCTCTTCTATTTCTTCCTTCAGATGGTCTAGATTTAAGTGATACAGCATTATCCACTTCATTTGCCAATGTTTTAAAAACAGCAGATTTTTCTGCAGAACTCATCATTTGCAGTGGTGGTTTATTTCTTCCTTTTCGTGGTGTTGCTAAAGAAAAGGACAAAGAATAGCTACATTTTTTTTTAATTATTGCTATTATTGAGTTACTTTTCATATGAAGAAAGTAAGAAAGGGAGGTTCTAAGATGGTTCTCAGGTTTCTGATCTAGATAAATAAGTGGATATAGATGCCATTTACTAAGATAAAAAATGGAGGAAAAAATTAGCCAGGCATGGTGGCACATGCATGTGGTCCCAGCTACTCAGGAGGCTGAGGCAGTAGGATGGCTTGAGCCCAAGAGTTGGAGGTTGCAGTGAGCTATGATGATGCCACTGCACTCTAGCCTCGGGTGACAGAGAGAGACTCTGTCTAAAAAAAAACGGTGGAGAAAAAATTGGCAGGGAGGGTGGAAAGGTGGAGAGATGAATTCAATTTTGTACCTATTAAGTTTCAGGAGCTTAGTAGGCAACTGAATTTTTGAAACAGAAGGTAAATATTAAATTTTCATAAAGACTAAATAAGACTTTATTTAAAGCAATTAGTATAGAGTACCAGATTTTGCATTTTTAAACTTTTATTTAGCTCTTACCAGGCACTAAATATTTGACAAGATTCCTTATTGAATTAATAATTTTTATTTAATTCTTTAAACAACTTGATGAGATAGATACTTTTTTCCACTTTATAGAAAAGAAATTTGGTTTTAAACTTAGCTAAAGGATAATCTGCACAAAGTACAAACCGAGGAGTCGGGAACTAAGCAGCCTGATTAATTTGATATTTAACCAGTATGTTACACTGCTTCCTGCTTAAATTATGATACATTATTAATGCTTAATATTTTGAACACTGTTTATATATCAACACCCATTATACCTTTCTTCCCATTAGAATACATTAGTGGTTCATATTTTAATCCATTTTTATAGCTCCAACTTATCCTCTATGTAAATTATTTCCAGAATTTCCCTGAATTAAAATGTCTCATTTACAATATAATACTTGTTAGAAATCTACAACTAAAGGACACGGGAGCACTAAAGGGAGGGAAGAGAGGGAAGGGCACTAAAGGGAATGCCTTTAATCCGCATTTGGGTGAGGCAAAGACATAAAGTGTAACTAGAATGTTTGTACCCTCACAATACCTTGGAATAATAAATAAAAAAAAATACTTGTTAGAAATCTTTTAAGATTATAAAACTTACTTGTGTTGGTTAAAAGTAGTGGACTTCTCTCAGTGTATCTGTGTGCACCAGTAAGAATCATTGATGCTTCAGACATTTTTCTTTTGCTAGGAGTAATTATCTTAAACCATGATGAGAAACAATCACAGTGAACACACATTCTTTTTGAAGTTAAATATCCTACAGTTTTACACATAAGATTTTGCCTTGGCTACATGCAAAAGATATATGGTTTTTAATTAACAACAATATCCAGAAAATTCTGTGTTTTAGGCTGACTTGAAAGATTTTATCCTCATATTTGGTATTGAATAAGTATCCAAAACAAGAAATATTTTAAAAAACTATAGAATATCCAGACTTATGAAATACAGTACTTTTGTACGCTAGCTGAAAATATTTTATCGATATTGAATTTATCTAGTTAACCACAGCTTGCAATTTCCTATTCTATTTTGTAAGAGTGACATTTGGATACATACTTATGTAAAATTATTTTGAATGTTTTCATGTTAAGCATTCTTCAAAATTGTCACATTTTTGAAGAGTTCATTAATAACCTGTGAAGACTAAACTGTAGTAGTTACAGGAATTCAGAGATTCACTGGCACACAGGCTAGTGGTTCCAATAAGGTTTGTATTTTCCCACATCATCCCAGAGTGATTTATGAGAGTGACAGTAGATAACAGAGGCAGGGACTAAAGGAGACAGGAGTTTCAGAAAGTGCCACATAAAGGAGTATATAGTGACATACTGTATATAAGTATTGGAGAGCTGTTTTTAAAAAGACACCTGCTCCTAAATTAGGAGGAAAAATGGAGTTGTGAGTAGTATGTATATGGGCTGTGGGGGAAGGGTAGGGAGTACAGAAGAAAAGGGAATTCTAAGATTAACCAGAAAACAAGCTCTGAACCAGATTCTTCCTAAGGAAATTAGTTTCTAGTAGTAGTACAGTTAATAGGATCTGAAAAGCTACCTATTCATATGAATGCCTCAAACAGCTCATTCTTACTGAACACATAGTATGTATTTAAAAATACTACATTGTTTTTCAAACTTTGGTGTGCTTAAGACCTTTCCCAAAGTTTATGATTCAATAGGTTTTAGGTGGGGTCTAAGAATCTGCATTTTTAATAAACACCCAACATGATTCTGATAAAAAGACACCAAAGATATATTTTGTGGTCTAATTATCTAGGGGAAATAAAAGATGACATTTTTATTTTGAGGACACAAGACTAAAGGAAAAAAACAGTAACATAAATATGCCAAAAAATATGGAATCGCCTGTGAGAGTTATAGTTATCTAAAGGTGAAAGATTAGCAAAAACTGAAATAATCAGGAAAAATTCCAGGAAGAAAGTAAAAATGAAGCAAGAATTAAAAATGTAAATATGCTTTAGATGAGTAAAGGTGAAAAAAAGAACAAACAAGGTAAATGAAGACCTAGAGGCAAGAATAAGCAAGGCATACAAAAAGACAGTGAAGCAAATGACCACTAGAGAGTATATACTACAGTTTTAATAGTAAGAGTAAAATTATAGAAAGTCTCAGAACTAAGTTGAAATTTATTGAGTCAGTGTGATGAAAAAGAGATTATGAAACTTTTTTTTTTCTTCTTTTTTTTTTTTATTTCAGCAAAATATGAGGGTACAGATGTTTAGGTTACGTGTGTTGCCCTTGCCCACCCCCCCAGTCCAGGTTTCAAATATGTCCATCCCATTGCGTGGTGCACATTGCACTCTTTGTGTACACATATACCCGTCCCCTCCTCCCTCCTTCCCCCTCCCCCCTGCCCAATATCTAATAGATGTAATTCTTATATATGCACTTATGTGTTGATCCGTTAATACCAA
>CAUYSK010100275.1:0-41857 GCA_963575035.1 Avahi laniger
ATATGTGTACACAAAGAGTGCAATGCGCACCACGCAATGGGATGGACATATTTGAAACCTGGACTGAGGGGGGGGGGCAAGGGCAACACACGTAACCTAAACATCTGTACCCTCATATTATGCTGAAATAAAAAAAAAAAAGTTAAAAAAAAAAATCAATGTGATTCACCATATCCACAGACTAAAAAGGAAAAATCATTCTATCATTTCAATAGTGCAGAAAAAGCAACTGGTAACTTTTAATATTTTATCACAATAAAAATTTTCAGCACACTATAACTTCCTCAATCGGATGAAAGGCATCTATGAAAATCTTGAGCTGACATTGTTCTTAATGTGAAAGATTGAATGTTTTCTCCCTAAGATTGACTATGAGGCAAGAAAGTCTTCTCTCACCACTCCTATTCAACAGTGTGTTGCTGTTTTTAGCCAGTGCAATGAGGCAAGAAAAAGTTATAAAGGCCACCAATGAGGAGAAAGAAAATTATTGTTATTACATATAATATGATTATATGTATTAAATATTCAAAAGAACCTACTAAAAGCTACTAAAACTCAGTAAGTTTAGCAATTTCATAAAATACATAGCCAAAGATTAAAACCCAACTATCTCTATATACTAGAAATGCACAATTGTAAATTGAAATTTTTAAAAGTGCCATTTACAATAGCATCAAAAGACATTAACTACTTATAGATAGAACTAACATTATAGATTTAAGATTTGTTGGCTGAAAAGTATAAGACATTTATGAGATAAAAAGAACTAAATAAATTGAGATACATACTGAATTCACAGATCAAGAGTTGGTTAAATGTCGTTCTTTCCTAATTGATCTATACATTTAATGGAATCTGCTATGGTTTGAATGTATGTGACCCCCCTCCCCAAATTCAAAATTTGAAATCGTAACCTGTAAGATGACGGTGTTAGGAGATGGGGCCTTTGGGAGGTGATTAGATCACAAAGGCAGAACCCTCATGAATGGAATTGGTGCCCTTATAAAAGCAGCTCTAGTGAGCTCCCTGGCCTTTTCTGCCATGTGAGGTTAGAGTAAGAAGACAGCTGTCTATGAGGAAGCAGGCCCTCAACAGACACTGAATCTGATGGACTCTTGGTTTTAAACTTCCCAGTCTCCAGAACTGCGAGGAATAAATTTCTGTTGTTTATAAGCTACTCAGTTTATCGTCATTTATTATAGCAGCCTGAACGAACTAAGACACAATCAAAATCAAAATCCCATCTGCTATTTTTTTTTAGCAATAACTACCTGATTCTAAAATTTATATAGAAAATCACAAAGCTAATTTGCCAAAATCAACTTTGATAAGAAGAACAAACTTGGTGTACTCACACTACCTGATTTCAAGACTTAATATGTAAGCAAGACAATTCGGTACGAGCGTAAGAATAGACATATGAATCAATGGATAGGAATAGAGTTTCAAGAAATAGACACACATATAGGGGCAATTGATTGTTTTCAACAAAGTTGCAGAGGTCATCTAATTGAGAAACAATTTTTTTTAAATGAAAGATGCTGGACAAGTGTATATCATATGCAAAAAACCAAAAACATTACCCTTGCTTGCTTGATCCATATCTCACACCATAAAGCACGGATCTATTCCAAAACTTAATTTGAATTGGTGAATGCATAAACAATGGTTTGTTCATAGAATGGAATACTACTCAGCAAGAGAAAGGAATGAACTGATTTATGCAACAACGTGGATGAATTTCAAAGCATTAGTCCAAGTGAAAAAAGCCAGACACAAAATGCTACATACTGTATGATTACATGTATGTGCCATTTTAGAAAAGGCAAAACCATTATTACGTGAAGAGAAATTAGATCTGTGATTGCCAGGGATTGGATTAATTGGGATGGAAATTGACTATAAAGGAGCACAAAAAAAGCTTTGTGTGGTGATGGAAATGTTCTATATCTTGATTGTGGTGGTGGCTATATGATCAAAAGCATTTGTGAAATCTGATGGAACTGTAGAGTCAAAAAGGGTAAATTTTACTGTATGCAAATTATACCTCAATATACCTTACTTTAAGAAAGAAGAAAATAAAACCAAAGAAAATGAGAGAGAGATAGAGAGAGAAAGAGAGAAAGAAATATGACAGCTAAATGCAATGCATGATCCTAGATTGGACCAAGGGAAAATAGCTAAACAGGGTATTATTAGGACAGTTGATAAATTTGAATATGGATTGTGGATTAGACAATAGCATTTTATCAGAGTTAAATTTTCTGATTCAATAATTGTACTATGGATAAATAACTATGGTTAATTAAGAAAATGCTCTGTTCTTAGAAAATACAACTGAAATATTCAGGAGTAGAGAAGTATGATGTCTGCAATTTATTCTCAGACGGTTGAGAGAATAATAAAGCAAACAGGGCAAAATATTAATAATTGGTAAAGCTGGGTAAAGGGCATATCGAAGTTTTCTGAAATGTTCTTGCAACTTTTGGGGTAAGTTTAAAATTATGAATTTTTTTTTAAAAGAACCAAGTAAGAAAGAGAAAGAATAATAATAGGTGACACCAATTAGGTGCAAGGAGAACAGCCTAAGTAGAATTAAGCACAAGGCAAAAACAAACAAAAGCAGTCTGTGTGTGCGCACGTGTGTGTGATTGCGCACATGAGCACACATATATGCATGTGTTCAGTGGTTTAAACAGAAGTAGAAAAAACATTTGACCAAACTAGGGTTGTGAGGGCAGTAAAAGTACACAAATAAGATCTTCTAAGAAGTAAATTATGTTGTTCTCAGAGCTAGTCACCCTTTTCCTCAGCAAATGAAAGAATGTCATAGAGTAAGAGTGTCAAAGAGTGTTTCAAAATAAAAGGGAAGCAGGGGCTGGCACCTTCTGAAGCGTGAGCCCAGAGCACACGGTGGCCAGGGGATATACTTAGTCCGGGGGTATACTCAGCCCTTCGTCAACTCTGTGGAGCCATTCCTGAGAAATGCAAGTAGTAAGAAGTGGGCAGAGACGAGAAAGGACACACAAGTAGTTTCATTTTTAGTATCTGGTGAGCACCCACGAAGAAGAAGTAGAAACCATGCTCAAGTAGCAAGGGAGCAAAACTGTCTGAGGAGAATCACTAGAAAATAACAAACCAACCGAAATCGTTAAAAAGACAAAACTCCTCCCCGCCTCCACCAGTAAAACACACACACACGCACACAAACAGCGACCAGCGCCAAAAGTACAGTTGGAATATTAGGTGTGGTTAGCAAGTTAAAACACAAAAGATCACTCAAGGGGTCAAAAAGGTAATTTATGGCATCTAGAAAAGGGGCAGGGGGTGCTGAGTATGAAGTCAGCTGTAGGGTAAGCACTACTAGTCTAAAAGTGTAATTTTGAAAATTGAGTAATTTCTATATGGCCACCACAGCTGGTCATAATACATAGCAGTGCTGCCCTGTCTCAACATTAACTATGGCACAGAGCTAGCATTATAAAGCTTTCATCAGTTTGAAAGAAATCTTATGGATTTACAGTCAGGTGATGCTGTTGCTTGAAATTCTAGGGCATGATAATTTATTTGTCTAGCATCTGATAACATTTCACAGCCAAATTATAAAGCCATATTGCTGTGTCAATTAGCAATCACACCACCTGTAGCTTAAAATCTCTCCAACAGATGTAGTAGGATATTTAGGTACTCTGTCCCAAGACAGAGCAACCAGGTACCAGAAAACTGCATTTTCTTCCCTATTTCAATAATTAATATAGTTAAGTATAATCTCAAGATACCTGTCTCCCCATGCAAAATTAAAATAATACTATTTGACACATGATTGAGAAGGATGATGTGACCTGAAATCTCTACGGGGAAAATAAAAACATCTGTGCATACAAAGTATCCCTTTAAGTAAACTAAGAGTAAAAGGACACTTGGAGATGCTATAATTTAATGGGAAGAGGAGGTACTATAATGTAAGACAATTTTTGCACCCTTAGTTCCAATCTAAAGGACAAATTAACTTATGCCAAGAATTTAATAAGCCTAGAAAAGTTTGCCAAATATTAGTATATTCGTTTTTTAATTATGCAAAAGTATTTCAAGAGTTATCCTTCCACATCAAATTATACAAGAGCCTCAATTAACTAGAACAAGGGGAGGAAAAGGGTTGCTGTCATCTCATTATCTGAATTCTCTGATTGGTTAGGGTTTAAGCAGAAGTGCCTTGTTCCTGAAATTTCTAAAATGTATCATACAACTTCTTGCCCTGTGTGCAGGAGAATACTACTAATGCATCTAATATTTATTGAACATCTGCAGTGTAACTAGTACTGTTGAATACTACTTACTCATTTATACCTCACATAGAACTATGCAGTCAGGACTCAGGCTGCCCATTTTAACTGATGAGGAAGCTGAGGCACGAAGAGATTAGGTAAAAAGAATGAATGTAACCTTCTAATGACTACGTGACTTCATCATTCCTTATCGTCATTCCAAACTCTCATGATGATATAATTTTCTGAGGATGGTGAAGGTATTGATCCTGAACCACAGTCTGGAATTTTGAATAAATTTCTGGTATTAGAATGCTTTATTGTCATTCATCTCCCAGTCTTAGAAGAGGAGGGAGGAGTGGTTAACTACAAATACCAGGCAATCCAGTGTCTATCTTAAGAGTTCCTTAATATAGAGTAGCTGCCCATATTGCTGTACTTTTGGCGAAACTCAGGTGTGTGGCAAGTTAGTGAAGGTGTTCTGATCACATGCCAATTATTACTTGGCAGCACCACAAAATTCCCTCCCTTTAATACCACTGGTTGAGCCGAGAGTCCCACCACATTGCAAACTGCTCGATGGCTCTTTAATTGAACATTCCTAACTCATACCAAGTTTCTTTTTTCTTTAGGAATTTTATCTTTTTATAAACTGTGTAATGGCAAAGATGGTCTCCAGCTCAAGATAACCTCTTTTTATTTTTGACCAAGAGAGTCAAAGGGTCTGAGTTTTAATTCTGTTCCTTTTAATCAGGCAATGCCCACTGAGACCCAATCACCTTGCTGTCATTGGTGTTCATGCTGTGGCTGACCACCTGCTTTTAGAGCCATCTCATTGTTTCTTTGGGCATGAAGTCACATGACCATTTCTTAAAAATAAAGCCCATACTCTGAGACCTTGAAGATGGAAATAAACAAACATTGAAAAAGGCCACAAAGACTTCAAGTTTATGTTTCATTTCCATGGATGAAAGCTGCTGTAGAAAAATGCATTGTGTCATTATGAAAGTATATAAAATATTTGGAAACTCCAACAATAAAACATCTCTATTAGTAGGTGGGTTTATTGATATAACTGAACATAACAATGTTTAACATTTATTCATTTCCCACTGAAAGACTTTTCAGTAAAACTGTTTTAAGTAGAACTCAGATCCAGGCATTAAGCATTTTCAGTGATGTTCTATAATTGAAAAGGTGAGGTGGTGGGTAGAACCAGGAGCCTTTTCCAGAATTGCAGTGGGACTCAATGTTATCTTGCTGTGCAAAAGAAACACCTGAGAGATGCAATCTCGCAATGAATGAAAAAAGCCAGGAGCACAAAAGGTGCCAGACTGAAACCTGCAGGTTGAAAATAAGAGCGAATAACTCCACCTGTACCAGTATGTTCTGAATCTAAAACAAGCCCTGGCAACAAACTAAGAATGACAGTCTATTTCCTGTGGTTTATTAAGTTTTGGCCCCACAGATAAGACTGCCAGAAAAGCAGCTGTAGTTTAAGTGGTCTGGACATTTACTCATCTGAACATAAACAAAGATCAGCTCATTTAGATCCCTGGGTCCCTACTCAGCTGTTGGGAGGAGGACAGGCATGGCTCAATCTAGGCCAAACATAAAAGGAGTGAACTGGGGTGAAGGACCCCTGGCTGTGATGGATTCCCTGAGTCATCAAGACCCTCAGGGGCTTAAGGCCCTACACAGAAGATTCACTGTTAGCCTTAGCACCATTGTAGTGGCCTCCATGGTACTCCACTGCCAATAAATCCGTAACCACAGTGAACATAACCACAGTGTACACCCTCTTAGTGACTGTATTTTTAGACCACACATAAAATTACTAATGTAAACCAAACCACTACATTTAGTGATAAACATGTACTTCATAAATATCAGGGAACAAAAGTATCCTAAATAGTTGAAAACGACTAAACAAATAAAGGAGCCTAATCCTACATCTAAAACAAAAACATTTAAAAAGAAATACTTCAAAAATTAACTAAAAGATAAGATTTAATAACATAGTAAAAACACTAGGTTGTGGAGGGATTAATTGCAAAATATATAATTATTTCACAGTGAAATTTAAGTACTCATAACAATCTTCTAGTTTTAATAGAAAAAAGATGCCCACTGATACACAATTTTTCACATTTGTTTTCCATAATTTCTTCCCTTCTACTATTTCCTACAAAGAAAGACATTAATGTGGTCAAACGTTATACTAATGATTGACAATCATCTTTTGTTTCCCTATTAGGAAACTACCTTTATCACTTAGTTGCAACTCAAGACAATCAGGGCACAGTCTACTGTGTGTCACTGATAAAAACACGAGAAGTACCACATCACATTTATTCCAATCTAAACACACTGTCACAGATGTGGTAAGTGAGCTGGAACGCTGGAGTTCCCTAGGGGGTTATCAGTTACATATACATTACATTCTTTTTATCAAATCTGGCATTGAAATTTCCTTTTCCACATATAGGTTTAAAAAAAAATAAAATTAAAAAGCCACAGGAGGAACCCTGACAGAGAAGTCTTGCATGCAGCCTTCTCCTGAGAAAGCATGTAATCTTAGTTATCCTCAAAGTCAGCAAACGTTCTTGTGCTGTTAATATCAAAAGGCAAATAGCTGAACGGCCGAGTCCAACTAAAACAGTCTGTGGAGTTTATTGGTCAGTTTGTTAAATGTCACAGCTCTTCACATTGTTGAAAAAAAAATTGCGTCTCATTATTTAAACTTTAAGGTATCCTGAATGCTCTATCAGCCAACATAAATGAGTTCCTTGGCAAGTGTGTTAAACTTTACCACCTGTTTACATCACCCTTCTTGGCAGAGACCACCAGACCAGTGGAGTCAGTTGCCAAGCCTCCTTTGTAATGGTAATAAGTTCCTTTTTCCTTAAATAGAAACAAAACTCCTCTGTTTGACACTGAGCAAACAAAAAGCATGCACCCAAATCCCTTTCTGGCCACGTTGGGGGCACGAGCATGCTTTTCTACCCCAAAGAGGCCAGGCTATAACACTGCAATGCTACAAAAGCCATTCCCATAGTTATGCCAAGGCCTTCGTGTGAAGGCGACCTTGGCGCCCCACCACCCATGTGTTCCCTTTGCCCTGACCACCAAGTACTACCCATTTACGCCATCAGTGAGTACTGGGAATTGGGGTATGGTGCCTGAATTGGCCCTCTGTCCCCCTGGCCTCTCTGGCAAGTTCACAAAAGGTAGGAAGGAGAAGGTTTGCTAAAATAGGATCTTCCCCTGAGGTGGGTTGGTGGGCCCCACGGAGAGGTGGCTCCTCAAGGCCAATGAGATGGTCTCTACTCGCCCGGCAGCCCCGGACCTAGTCAGCAAATCGCTGCAGGAGATGGTCCTCCCGCCTCAAGCTGCCGCCCGCGCCGCTGCCCGCACTGTCCATGAAGCGGTCGCAGGGGAACTCAATGAGGTCCGCCTCGCTGAGGGCGCACACGGTGGCGCGCGGCCGGTGCGACTGGAATCCCGAGAAGTCGGCGGACACGCCGGTGCCCATGGAGCGCAGGGGCCGTCGGGTGGAGTACATGTGGCGAACGTGCACCGGGGCCCCGCCCTTCCGCCTGGCCCGCAGCTTCCTCCGCAGCCAGCGGGACGCCCAGGCCGCCAAGGCCAGGAGCACCAGTAGCGCGTTGACAGTCAGCAGAGCCAAGATGAGCAGCTGGTAGTCGACGCCGCCCCGGCTCCCGGCCTCCGGCAGGGTGACCAGCCCCGCGCAGTGGTCCCGGGGGGCCACGGGGCAGACCCGGCCCCCAAGCACGCCCTCCACGCACACCAGGTAGGGGGTGTCCCCGCGCAGCTCGCGCAGTGTGGCCGAGTCGCTGCGCTCGGGCAGGTAGACGAAGCGGTGGAATTTGGGCTGCTGGCCAAAGCGGTCGAAGAGCAGGCGGAAGCGCGCGCCGCCCAGCGGCCGGGGACTGCGGTGCTCACGCACGGCCCAGCGAACCGAGGCGCTGTCTGCGCCCACCGCCTCCACCGTCAGGTTGCACAGGATGAACTTGTTGAAGTCGCAAGGGTCGGACACCAGTGGCGGCAGGCCGACCCCGCCGTCGGACTGCGCAGCACTCTCCTGCTGCTCTGCGGCCAGGCGCTGCTTCGCCACGCGCTGCCAGGGGTCGCGGGCGGGCGATGTCGTAGAGCCAGGATCTGCCGCTGGGGTGGGCTCCACGTGGGCGGGATCGGCCCGGGTCGGACGTCCCAGCTGGGGTTTCTCGTGCAGGTCCAGGGCATGTGGAGCCGGGTCCGCGGCGCCAGCCACGGAGGGCCCGGGCTGCTGGAGGCCTGGGCCCCACCGGCTCAGCCTTAGAGCACTCCGGTTGCCCACAAGCTCCCTGGCGGCCCCATCCCAGGCCACCCCAGCTAGAAATCGGCCCCGCTGCTGGGACTGAGGCTGAGGCGGCAGCTCCTCCGCGAGACCATCTGCAGGGGGCATCATCTCCAACCGGGCGGCAGTGGGGAAGGGCCGCCGCCCGCCCTCGGCGGTTGGGAGAGCTGCAGGCGCGGGATCCACGCAAGACCCGTTCTGCAGCTGCTGGTCATCCAGGTAATCCAGGTATTTGCCCCGCAGGGCCGGGGGATGGCGACACTGCACGAAGACAGTGAGGAGCCGGCCCTGAGAGTGCCAGTCGCCCATCCAGCGCTTCAGGCCCCGCAGCCGGCAATCGCAGGTCCAGCCATTGCCGTCTAGATCCAGACGGTAAAGGGCTGGGCTGGCGGCGAAGATGTCCCCAGACAGGGCACTGAGCGCGTTGTCGCGCAGGCTGAGCTCGCGCAACCGGCCCAGGTGGCCGAAGGTGGCAGGGTGCAGGGCGGAGAGCTCGTTGCCGCTCAGGTCCAGCGCCTCCAGGCTGTGCAGAGGCTCCAGCAGCGCCGTGGGCAGCTGGCTCAGCCGGTTGCCCTCCAGGCGCAGCTCGCGCAGGGCCTCCAACCCCCAAAAGGCCTCGGGCGCGAGGTGTGTGAGCTGGTTGCCCCTGAGCGAGAGCAGGCCGAGGCGAGGCAGGTGCTGGAAGACGCGCGGCCCGAGGTGTTGCAGGCTGTTGGCGGAGAGGATGAGGGTGGAGAGGGAGCGCAGCGGTGCGAAAGTGGCCGCGTGGCGCAAGGAGGGCTGCAGCTCATTGGCAGAGAGGTTGAGGAAGCGCAGCTTGCCCAGCTGTGCAAAGGCGTTCTTGCCCAGAAAGCGGATCCGGTTGGATTCCAGGTGTAGATAGAGCAGGTTGCCCAGGGGGGCGAAGACTGCGTCCGGCAGCGCCCCCAGGGCGTTCCCGTCCAGCCGCAGCTTGACCAGACTCTCCAGGCCCTCGAAGGAACCGCGGCTTAGGCGGCCGATCTCATTCCCGTTGGCATAGAGGATGCGCAGCTTGCGTAGCGGGGCCAGCGTGCCGGGGGTGAGCGCCTGCAGGAGGTTGTTCCCCAGGTAGAGCTCCTCCAGGCGCGAGAGTTTCTCGAAGGTCTTGGGGTGGAGAGAGCGGATCTGGTTGTACTGCAAGTCCAGCCGTCTGAGCTGCCCCAGGCGGTGGAAGTCGAAGGCCGTGATGTTGGTTATGAAGTTGCCGCCGAGGCTGTAAGTGAGCACGTCGTGGGGGCTCGGCAGCGAGCTGGTCTTGGGCACGGCGCGGAGCCCCCTGTTGGTGCACAGGAGGTGCTGGGGGTGCTGGCAGTCGCAGCGCTCCGGGCACACGGGCTCGACCCGCGGCGGGAGCGCGAGGCAGCCGCACACCACGAGCAGGAAGCGCACGGCGCGGGCAGCCTCCATCGCCGCCCACCCTGCGTGCTGCGGCCGGATCGTCCTCTTGGCCTGCTGGCTCTGTGTCTTCTCTGCATTCCCCTTGGCCTGGCCAGAGTCGCTAAATGGCCTCTCTCGGACTTCTCTGCGCCGTCCAGCCCCTCCTCCGCCCTTTGTCCGGTGGCTGGCCCGGGTCTCTGCAGGCGGGCTTCGCCCGGCCAAGTCAGGCGGCGCAGGGCGCTCTGCGAGCCCCGGGTGCTACTTGTTGCATTTCTGCAGAAAACTGTTTCTCTGGGTGCGCGTCGGGGGGCGGAGGAAGGGAGCAAGACCTGGCGCTTTTTGTTTGCAGCGAAGTCGGGAGAGCTGGATTCCCTGGCGCGGATTCTCCCCGCCGAGCGGATTCCCCTGCTGCAGGCGGGAGCTCTTCCAAGAGCTCCTCGGGGCGCGGCTTGGCTGCTAAGCCCCGGCGGCTCGCCCCCCGCAGCCGGCGCCTCCTCGCTCTGGGTCCCGGACCCGGAGCGCGGCCCCCGTGGAACAGTCCGGGGGGCGCGCGGGCTGTGTCCGGAAGGGACCCAAGTCGGCGAGTAGGGAGCAAACCAGGCGGAAATTCGTTCTTCCCACACTCTGCCCCCGGGGACGCAGGCGGAGAAAGAGGAGACGGCGGAGGGAGGACAGACCCCGGCAGGGGGAGGAGGAAACGCTAAGTGGCTCCGCGTCTGGTCAGCCCGAGCCCGGGAAGCCAAGTGAGAAAAGTAGGGATTAAAAACAGCTGTATGGTCTGACTCGCAAGGCTGGGGGCAGGGGAGGATAACCGGGCGAGCAAACGGGATTTGCAGACAGAGACCTTTTTATTTTAGACGACTATACCAGCCGCTTCCGAGCAGTGGGAGCGCGCCTCGCCCTACTCGTTTTGAGTCACTTGCTCTTCCAGGTGCCACCCTGCGGGAAGTTTAGGCATCACGCAGTCTGCCAGCATTCCACAGGAAGTTTGGGGGCGCACAAGGGTGCCTGCAGAACCTGGCTGTCGGGGGGCTACTGTAAGAAGAGGCTAGCGAGGTCGGCCCGTTCTGACTGTTGCTGGGTTGTCCCGGCCCCCTTTTAGGTATCTGAACTGAGTATTTGCTTGATCCTGCTGGAGGCAAGAGCGTGAAGAAATCTCAAAACTGGTTCTGCCACCATGAAACTGTCTCCATCAGATTTTGGTGATTCAGTCCCATTAATTCTGCTCTAGTCTTAGAGCCCTTGGGGTAGGCTCTGCACGTGTGTGTATGTGTGTGTATGTGTGTGTGTGTGTGTGTGTGTGTATATATGTGTATATAAAATAACCTTCACAGACCCCGTGTAACTGCCTCCTGCAGGGCCTTCCCACTTTATATCTGGGCTTGCAGTGATCTTCATAGTTTTTAGGCCCAAAAGTGCTCAGGCCCGGTTAGCTGGGGAAGTGTTATCATTTATTATCAATTGGGAATGGAGCATTTTAATCAATGGCTCCTTGAGGGCAGCCCCTGCTGAGAATGAGAATGGTCAAGGGATAGCTGTTAATTACTGTTTGTTTATGCAAACCATCTTGCTATTATAAAAATAAGGCCCCTTCCTCCCCCCACCACCACCCAAGGTATTCAGAAAATGAAATTTTTCAGGACCTACTCTATGCAACAGTGTGGAAAATTAAAGGAAAGGTATAGATCCTCACCTCAAGAGACTGATAATCTAGTGGGAAGGGCCATGCATTGAAGGGCAGTGATATGAGAAACCCATAAAGATGCAAATGACTTTTAATAATGCCAATGTTTGGCAATGAGGAATTGCCTCTTTTAGCAATTAATATAGGCAAGTGATAGAGGCACGTTCTGAATTTAGAGAAAAACGAGATCGTTGGCAGGCTGGTCAGAGAAGACTTCGTGGGTGAGCAGGGACCTTGGCTTTAAAGGGAGATGGGTCAAGGTGCAATGGCAGTACCAGGAGAGAAGAGCTGAGGGATGGAACTGTGGGAGTCCTCATGATGGGCACCTGGCCTTGAGAGCCTGGGGAAGGCTTCTAGAAGAAGTGGGGAAGCCTTTGCTGAGTTTGACAGGTGAGTGGTGTCATAGACGAAGATGAGCAGGTACTGGAGAAGAAGGAAGCCTGGGGACACCTTCAAGGAAGGAACTTACGAACTTCCAGATCTTCTATCTGCATCTTTGGGGCGAGATTTATTAACACTTGCATTCTTTAACAGTGTCATACAACGTAGGCTTGTACAAGGACTTGAAACAAATATTCCTTTATTGCCCTTTAAGGATTTCAGCAGGCAGTTGATGTAATCATGTTTGCACTGCGACATCAAGAGGAATCTTTGCCTAAATAAACAAAGTAGGTACCATACAAAGAAAATGTTGTCTACGTAGCTCTGGCCTTTTATGTCCTTGAAATCTGTGACAGTGATATGTGTGAGACATGTGGACAGAATATCCATTACAAGGTATTATTTACTTATTATGCACACACAGGCATTGTATAGATATACACCATCCTTGAACCCGGGCAATGTGGGCCCCAACCCTGGACCTTGTGTTTTAGAGAGCTGTGTTCCAGTCCTTCTCTGGCTGTGCCCCTCCCCATAACAGCAGGATCTTAGGCCTCCAAGGGGATGTGCTCATCTACAGCCCACACCTCCCCTTCTTATGCAGGGCTTCTTGGACCCTGGAATTCCTTGCCTAAACTGCCCAAGTCTGTATAAGCCTTTTCCCTATCTGTTCTCCCAGGGGCAATCATGCCACAAGTGTATAAACTCCTAGGGCCAAGGGAAGACCAGGGGGCAGCTATGCAAAAGGAATCTGGAGATGTGAGCTCAGGTTTCCACTAGGAGGCCCTGAGAGACCCCTGGTAACACAGGAGCCAGAACTTGGAAGGGGAACTGTGGGACCTCCTTTCACACTCTAACCTCAAATGCTGGAGACAGGCCTGCCCATATGTAGCATTTTGGGAGGGAAGAAAGTACATGGACTTTGATTTAGAAAGAACATGGAGAAAAATTACAGGAGTTTGAAGGAAAGCATTTTTTAGAAATGTAAACTGTACTTTTTTGTAACATAGGCTATGCCTAATTTTCTATAAAAAGCAATGCTTTTTAGTAAAAGCGAAGACATAGTTGTCTCTATTTAAATGACCATCTCTTAACTATATAATGTCTTTGTTAATGGAGGATTCAGCCTTGATCAGTTTCCAGGAGATTCAAGTATTGATTACACTTGAAGGTATAATTTACGTAATCACAACTGGGAATCCAGGAAGGAATGCAGTTCATAAGAGAAACAAGAGCTTCATCATTTTACTTTTGGAAAGCTCGCACTTTAAGTCTCACATGCTCTGGGGGGTAGTTTCAGAGGTCAGAAGCACAAATGAGTTTGGGCTGGTTCCATGACATATATGTGGTGTAAGGGTTCTCAGATGTTCTCACCAGACATGGAATCTTCTTGGGCTTTCCAGGGTTGTATACCTGTGTCTTCCCAAGCGACCTGTCGTTCCCTTGAACCTCAGCTACAGAAGCATGATGGATTCCAGGCTATGTCTTCAGCAGCTCCCGGACCTGGCAGGAGTTGATCCAGACACTGTCCTGGTGCAGGGTAGGTTAGGGAGAGGAGAGCTCTGGCTGGGCTCCCCCTGCATGGGGGTCGGGTGGCGGAGGAGGCCAAGCCCTGTTGGAACAACATCCTGGAGCTGACTCAGGGCAGCTTGCAGGGATGGCAGCTGTTTCCTCACCTCGTGCAAGCCAACCGCAGACATGCAGTATGGCCCCTGACACAGATGAAGTAGGAAACGGGAGAGTCCCCTGTGGTCCCTCAGCACATTATCACATGACCCCCGAAGCTGTCTTTCTCTGTCTAAATGAGCTGCATCTCAGCCCCAGCCTAAGAGACAAGTTTCTTTTCCTTGGGGATCAGGAATGTGAATGAGATAACCACTGGTTTACAGGGTATCTGCCCATTCTCCACTTTTTCCCCTTTGAGAAATGCAGGAATGCAGGTCCCTGGCTAGATACCAGCCTTATTATACCGGAATCTCTGGGCAGCAGAGCCATAATATCTGCATTTGTAAGTTCACTAGATGATTTTTACATGTGCTCAAGTTTGAGAAAACTGATAGGCAGTAATACTTCAGAGCATCTATTTATGACTGGCTGATCATATTATAATAACAACAAAAATATAGCAATCACTGGCACTGATGTAGTGCTTACTGAGGGCCAGACAGTGATCCAAGCACTCTACATAAAATCACTCATTTATTTCCATAACTACCTTGTGAGAAATGATTATTATCCCTATTTTACAGAGGAGCTTTTTAAAGATACAGGATCCTAGGCCCACACCCAGAGAATCTGATTTGGATCCTTCAGAATAGAGCTTACGGACTTTATTTAGCATGTCCCCAGGTATTGTCTAGTGAGGAGCCAAGCTTTAGAACCACTGACTAGAATTTGTAAGGGCTTATTGAGACATTTCAGTGTCTCCTCTGCTAGGAGACTGCGGGTAGAAAGAAGAAGAAGACAAGGCCCATGCCTTCAGAGAGTCCTTCATGGCTGGGAAGATAAATGTATGTAAGACCATCATGCAGGAGGATGGTGCCATCATAGATAAAGACAGTGAGCATGATGTGCTGTAATCGCAGTTATCTTTTGAAAGGAAAATCATAAAGAACCAAAACGCTTGTGGAAAGTGAACACTGTAAGAGTTTCAGGCCATTCACAAAGTGAATCTTTCCAGCAGTCTGGATTTTTATGTCTGAGGAAAATCCTTATGCATCAGTTCAAAGAAGCCTGATTATTTGAAACCAACATGTATACACAAATTGTGTATCTACAGGAATTACAGTGAGCTGTAAGGCCCTTCTGGCAAGCTGAAAAGGAAAGGCAGATGTTGACTGAGCATAATGACTTAGGAAATAAGGCAAATCCACATGCTGTTTATGGTTACAGTATGGAGTTTGTTTATATGTAACTGAAATTTTACAGCAGTAATATACTGTTGTCTTCCCCTAGAATGGAATCGAGTCAGTAGCCTAAGGAAATGCTCTAGGTATAAAAGTATCTCTTACTCTGAAGTACTAAAATATTTGTCATCTCTAGGAACCAGACCTGTAATTATATTTTATGGTACAACTTTCTACTATTCTTTTATTTGGATTTATACACATTACACTAATAATATTTAGCCATTTATATGCCCACCAAACTGGAAGGGCAAGAGCCTTGTTTTATTTCATTTATGTGGGACTCAGCAACTGTGGTTGAATTGTCCAAGCTTTCATAAATAAACAAAAGAAACAAAATAAACAAAAATGTTAAAAGTTGTTGTCTTTAGATGGGGAGAAAATAAATAATTGTTTTCATTCTACTTTTTGGCATTTTCTGAATGAGGTACAAATACTACATATTTCTTTGGAATTAAAAAATTTTCATATCTAATATTTGGTTTTGATATTAAATCTAAATCTCATGAGGGAATTCAGTGAGGAGTATTCATATCCCTAATTGGGAGAAGAGGATACTAAGAACAAGAGGGGTTAGCTAACTTCTGGAATGATCTGGCACTGTAATGGCAGAGTGTGGGCCACAATCTAAACTTCTGGCTTCTGACCTCAGTTTCTTATAGATGGACCTCTGTAGGCTACCCATTGATATATGCTTATACGTACGACTAACGAGGGTGATATTCAAAATATTTAACAACTGATGATACAGTAAGGGCATCTGCCAATCAGGTTTGGGCGCTGACCTGTCAGGGAGGACAGCAGCCCGGCTGCACCAGTGCCCACAGCTGCAAGTAGACTTGCCTGTACTTCACTAAACTTTCTGAATGGTGCTTTAGATATATCTTTTTTTTTCTCAATAACGACATTATTGCAAACAATTTATGTAAAACATGGGCACAATAATCAGTAACTATGAGAAATAACATACAGAGCCTTCCTGGGTCCAAGTGCTTCAAATGGAAAACTGCCTGGAGCCTGTTTCTCTGGGCCCATGTTCATCACAATCACTCAAACTTAACAGTAGAGCATTGATGAAATGGTGAAGATGATCAGCTTTGACAAAACACAAGTTTTGTTTTCAACTTATAAATCAGAAATTGTCTCCAGTGCTCTTCGGTGGGCTGGTAGATAGATGTATTTGAAGGAAATTCTTAAAATTTACTATTTTTCTTAAACTTGATCTGAAGTGTCAATAATTAATGGCTTAAAAATATTTGTAGGGGGTCACCTCTACTTCTTTTGAAGAGTATCGACTTAAAGGCTCATTAGCATCTCATCCTGTAAATTTTGCAAGATTATCAAAACCTGGACGTGCATATGTCTCGCTCCCACCCACCAGAGCTGCCGATGTCTCCTTATTCTAATGCCACTGTGGAGAGCTGAAATAAGGGAGGCAGTTTTGTACCCATGCTGCTGAAAACCGTGGCTCTATTCCGGCAAGAAACATTTTGTCAGTCTCAGTAATGGAAATAATCTTGGACAGTTAAATAATTGACCATATACAGTGGAAATACCCTAAAAGTGTTTGCAGATTTCATCAAAAAGCCAAATCTTTTTTTACTTAAGACCAGGAACATGGCAGGAAAGGAAATTAGAGGAAGGAAGCAACCATCCCCTTTTCAGAGTCTCTGTAATTTTCTATGAAGATCTGCACTTTGATTATGCTTAGTAACACCATATGCTGGAGTGGGACACAAGATCAAAGGCTCCAGTCACAGCACTGGAGCCCTTGCGGTGGACAGGATCAAATATTTCTGTTGGTAGAATGCTAATAGATCCATTTGGACACTCCCCCAGCCCCCCATTCAGCCCTACTTCATTTCTAAAGTATAACCGAGAAAGCTCAAACTTGAATGCTCTTAGCATTTTTTTCATTGTCTGCTGTAATATGTTGTAGATTGAAAAAGAAAAAGTTACCACTTAGATATTCGGAACTGAAGAATTTTCAAAAGCTTAATGTAAATGGTCACATTTTATAATGTGTGTAGCCTCAGAAATTTGGGGGGTAGGGATTTGCTGAACACTGCTTTTGGTGGTCAGAGTGCAGATATTTTTCTTGATTCTTTTTTTCTCTGCAATCAAAATTTTCTACATGGAACATTTGTTTTTGTAGTTAAAAATCTTTGGTAAAAATGCATATGATGCCATCCATATCAGCTCTTGCTTTGTCCATTGCCCTGCCATGTCCTTCCTCCTTTGTTACAAACGATCTTTCTTAGAAACCTTTTTTAAAAAGTCAATCTTGGTAATAGAAATAACCTTGGAGAGGCAGACAATGTACTGTATGCAGTGTACATACCCTAAGAGCATTCGCAGATGTCATAAACTACCCGTGTGGCATGTATGGGGTGATAGGAAGATGGCGTCCACTTACTATGTTTCTGCCCTTAAGCCACATCACAACCTTTCTGATCAGTTGTTCTTTTTCTCATCTGTAAAAAGGGAAGAATTATACTTGCCCAATATAAGAGTTTTGGAAAATGTATGTGAGTGTGCTTAGAACATGAAAAGTGGTATGAAAATAGGACTACTGCTAACCTCCCAACCTCATGCTGTCTTCTCCATGAGAATCTGAGGCTCTTGAGGGCAGGGTCAAGCCTTTTGCGTAGCTTTTTGGTGTCCTCTGTAACACCCAACACATGATCTTTTCTGAAATTGTAGGTCTTTAATAAATGTGAGGTTAAGCAAAAAACAAGGAGGAGGAAGCCGCATTCCCAGGTAACTAGCTCTTCCACCCACATTTCCTTGTAGGTTCTGTTTCCGGCCTTTCGAGGTTTCATTGCTCTTCTCCAGGCCACCTGGCCCCAGAGCACACAGTCTTCAACACAGCCTCTCTCAGCACAGCTGCCCAAGCGGGCCTGTGTTCTGGGCCAGCTCTGAAGTCACTGAGTTCACACCGCAAATCATTTGACTATGCTGGACATTCGTTTCTGACTCTGCAGAGTGATGTCCGTGACGATACATCAGTGTTTGCCCAGAGGGTTCTTGTCATCTGTTGTGGCCACTGAGATATGAAAAGATTATATGCAAAGAAAAGGAGGGTGTTCTGTGGTCAGGCTGACCCTCAGTACCATGTCTCAGTCTTGGAGATTCACAGTGCACAATAGCACATTCTCATTCCTTTGAGAAATCCTGCAGAAAACAAAGAAAAAAGTAGGGGAGGGAGAGGAGGGAGTACTGTTGACCTAGTTTGAGAAACACTGGATTAAATGCTCTTGAAGATCCCTTCTAGCTTTAAACAGTAAAGAATCAATTGTATTTCTTCAGCGGAACATGATTCAATTCATTGGAATTAGTTCAAGATACAGTTCTTTAAATATGGTGTTTTATTTAAAATCTGCACGTTCTACAATGGCAGGTGCCTTTCCATGTAGTGCTTGACTGATTCAACAACTCATGGTATCCAGCTAGTTTAATATTAATCCACAATGAGCAGGATAATATTTACTGAAGTTGTCTCCAGTCTCTCACAGGCCTAGAAATCTTCTTTGCTTTGTCCCCAACCTGTCATACCAGCGAATTATTTAATATTAGACTTTTCTTTCCACCTGGATACAGGTGTTAGAACCCTGTAGTTGAAGCAACATCTGGCATATCAACGACTCTGGGCTAAATAACTGTTGACTCTTCCAAAGTATTATTTAGCCACCATGCTAGTATTGAAGGGATATTTCCTGGGAACCTAGCCATTTGGGAAGAATTTCAGTAGTGACACCCTCAGACTAATTACTCTAGTATCCTTGGGTGTAAGAACCCCATTGATAATCAGTATGTGACTCTCATTATCCCCTGAGGTTATGGCTTGTAAGTACCAGCTTAACTAAAATTCCAGAGTGATTTTCCGTCTGAGACAGGTGGCTACAAACACCTGCCAGCATAATAACTATTAATGACGAGCTTTTACAGAGGGTTGATCGTGTGCCAGGCACAGTTCTAAGCCGTCTACAAGTATTAAAGCATTTAATCTCCCAACAACCCCATGAGAAAAGTAGCGTTATTATTAGTCACGGCTCTTGGATAATGCATTTGAAGCAAAGAGAGGTTAAATAACTGGCACAAGGTTGCACAGCTAATAAGTGATGGGGCTTGGACTTGAACTTATATTTTATGAAAATTCTTATGCATACTTTTTATATGAATCTTTGACCACGATGTTTTCATCATTGCTAGAGTCACTTTTTGATACTTAATATTTTCCAGAATAAATCATCTGCCCTTTCACATACATTGTTTGAACTGTAGCATTTTAAAATATGATTGTTTCTGTGGAAATTTGCCAAGCTGCCAATACCTATCCACACATTTAATTAGGTCAATGTTTTCTTCATTTCTTCTAAGGGTGTATATTCGTGATCTCCACAATATTACCACTTTTTGTATTATTTTCTCACCCATCATCATATTTATTTTTAAATGAAGATAAGCATTTTGTTATTATAGAAGCAGTGTATGTGCATTGTAGAAAGTGAGAAAATACAGATAAGCAATAATGGGATTATAAAACAGCATATTCCCACTGGGGTAAGCTGGATGTTAGCCCTTCAACGTCCTAACCCCAGAACGTATTAATTCGTTAGATTACGTGGCAGAGAGGAATTAAGGTTGCTGATGGAATTAAGGTGGGTAATCAGTTGACCTTAAAACAGGAAGATGATCCTAGAGTGTTGAGGGGGCCCAGTGTAATCACAAGGATCCTTAGAAGTGGAAGAGGGAGGTAGAAGAGAAGTTCAGAGTGATGTAATGTGAGAAAGACTTGGCCACCCATTGCTGGCTTGGAAGATGGAGGAGGGTCCCCGGACCAGGACGTGCAGGCAGCCTCTGGAAGCTGGAAATGGATTCTCCCATCAAGCCTGCAGAAAGGGATGCAACTCTGCCAGCACCTGAACTTTACCTCAGTGAGCAGCACGTCTGACTTTTGACCAACAGGACTGTAAGATAATAAATCTGTATTGTTACAAGCCACCAAGTTTTTGGAAATCTATTATGGAATAATAGAAAACTAATATATCCACTAACCAGCAATTATAATGGTTATATATATTTCCGGATCCTTTTATTATACACATATATCTGGTTTTTTAACTAAAATGAGATCATAATTTTATAAACTGCCTGTTTTCTTTTACTATTTCTCTTTCCCTGTTAATTCATTGCGTCGAATCCCCAGATCATATTCAAATTACCCTATTTATTCCCCAAATGTCCCCCCAAAGCTGGCTTGTCCAAATCAGAATTTAGGTTAGATCATGCATTTTATCTGGTTTGTATATATTGCTTAGGTATTTTAAAATCTGAAACAGTCTTTTTTTTCATCTACTAATTTTCCTGCACAAGGTTTGATTGCTTTTTCATGTTGTCCAGCTTAGCTTATTCCTTTGTCCCTGTATTTCCTATAAATAAAGAGTTAGATCTAAGAGCTTGGTTGATTCGTGTTACTATATTTAGTCCAGGATTCGTCTTGGGCACTGTTCTGTATTTGACACGTAAGCAGACACATGCCATCTAGTGTCTGCCATTACCGAAACTCAGATTATCTGGGCCCATTCTGTATGATTCATGAAGTTCTAAGACAGATAATGCTGATATGTGGTGCTAGAAATCAGAACAACTTGCTGCACAGAGTGCGATTATTCCCTTTGTGACCGGAAAGTGTTTTGTGTGGAGTTACTTTTACTACCACCAGATGGGAGGTTTCTTCTCAACCATTCACATAATGCTCAAATCCGTTTAACAATTCTTGCCTGAATTGCTATTCATTAGAAATTGCAAAATAGTGACTTTTTTAATGTTATCAGTTCTTTTACATTTATTAGCTGCCTTTCCTTGGTAAATAAGAGCTTTCCTTAATCAACGAGATCCATTTATTACCCTGAAAACATTTTGTACTAGAGAAACAGGATAGATGCTTCTTCCTTTAATTCCTTCAGAGAGGAATTCATTAATATCCTCAGTGGTAACAACTGATTTCTTTCTAGCTATCTCTTTTTGCATATATTATGAGCTCACAGCTTTTCGCAAATTCTGTGTTGCTTTCCACAATTTTTCTGTGTGATCATGTTACCAGTTTGATACATGTTTAGTTTGCTTTTCAATTCTAGGATATTTTTAGTTATAATTTTTACATAATTAAGTTATATAATTCAGTATCAAAACTGTGTGAAAAAATATTCACAGAGATGCCTTTTTTTTAACCCCTGCTACTTCTATGCTGTCTTCTCTCCCTTCTACATACAACCATTTTTATTGCTTTCTTATATGTATGTCCAGTATAGTGAGGATTTTGTATATATAAATGTGTATAGATAGGTATATGGCCTTATTTTAACTCCTCCCCCCTTTGTACATATACTTTTTGCTGTTGCTGCTGCTTCTTCCTCCTTCCCCTCCTCTTCTACCTCTTCCTCTCTTCCCCCTCCTCCTCTTCCTCCTTTGTCCCTTAATGGTATATTCTGGAGATCTTACCATATCAGCACATATAGACCTTTCTCATTCTCTCTGTAGAACTCCATGGTGTGGACATATTATAGCTTGTTCAATCAGTTCCCTGTTACTAGACACTTGCATCCCTTATAATCTTTTATTATTGCAAACAATGCTGCATCAAATTAACTTGTACATTTATCAACTTGTACTTGAGCCAATATAAATGTTGGTATATTTCTATAAGTGGGATTTCTGGGTCAAAGGGCTATTTGTAATTTTCTTTATATTTCTAGATTATTCTCCAGGAACTCAAATTCTTAACCAGCATGCTAAAGTGTTACTCAAGGTCTTAGTCCCATAACACAAATGGGTGCATTAAAAAAATAGGATCTTAAAATAGAAAATTACTGACAACACAAAGGCGAGAGTGGGGAGCAACTAGAATGATTGTACATTGCTAGTGGGAGCATAAAAGATGCAAACATTTGGGGAACCGCTTTGCGGTGTCATTCAAAAGTTTAATTTCCATCTGTCTCGTAACATGGAAATATTACTTCTAGGTGTTTACCCAAGAGAAATGAAAATGTGTTGAAAGGAAAAAGACTTTAAGAAGAATGTTCATAGTAGTCTTATTTTTAATAGTTCCAAACTGGAAACAGCCCATACGTCCATCGGCAGTTAAGTGGATAAATAAATTGTGGTATACAAGGGAATGTCACCCAGCAATAAAAGAGAATTACATACTGATATATGTAATAATATAGGTGAATCCCGCAATAATTATGCTGAGTAACAGAGCCAGGCACAAAAAAGCACTTTCTGTATGATCCTGTTTATATGAAGTTCTAAAACAGACAATGCTAATCTATAGTGATAGAAATCAGAATGGTGGTTGCCTCTTGGAATGGTGAGAATTGGTTGGACAGAAACTTTCTAGATCGATGGCAATGTTCTGTAGATTGACTGGGGTAGTAATCACACACATGTGTACAATGGTCAAAACTCATAACTGAATATCTAATATTTTGCATCCTTTTTATGGTATAATTTAAGTTATACTGTCAATTTTTTAAAACTGCAGTCCTCAACAAACTCTTCAAGAAGTGACACATTCGTCTTCCCTTATTACTCTAACCCTGGCTTCTCTCTTACTCTGAATCTTTTAATAGTCTACCTCTCTGCCCCAATCTTACATTTGACTACCTGTGACTTTTATAGGCCCAAGTCATAGCTTCCCATGTGGTTTGTAAGTGTCCTAAAACAGAGTTATGATTATGCCACCTCAGTCCCTTTTACAACAATGGTCATCAACCTAGACTGTGTATTATTAGAATCACCTGATGTGTTAATCTGCTCTGGCTGTCATAACAAAATACTAGACTGGGTGGCTTAAACAGATTTATTTTCTCACAGTTCTGGAAGCTGAAAAGTCTGATGTCATGATGTTAGCATGGTCGGGTTCTAGCGAGGGCTCTCTTCCTGGTTTGCAAACAGGCACATTCTTACTGTGTCCTCACATGGCACATAGAGAGAGAATGAGAATCAATGAGAGAGTGTGCATGTGTGGGAGTGTGCATGTATTCACACTCTCTGGTATCTCTTCTTATAAGGGAACTAATCCCATCACGAAGTCCCTGCCCTCATGACCTCATCTAAACCTAATCACCTGCCAAAGTCCCCATCTCCAAATGTCATCGCATTGGAATTAGGTCTTTAATTTATGAAATTGTAGGGAAGGAAAGTACACAATTCAGGCCACGGCACCTGGGGAGCATTAACAAATGAACAGTGCCTGAATCTCATCCCCAGAGATTCTGATTCAGTGGATCCGAGGTGGGACCTGGATGTCTGTATTTCTTTTAAGTTTTTACAAAACCTGCAGTCAAGATTACAGATCTCTGCTCTATACCTTGTTGTTCAAGTTCAGGTCTATGGACCAGTAGAATCAGTATCACCTGGAATCATTTAGAAATGCAGGATCTCGGCTGGGTGCTGTGGCTCACGCCTGTAATCCTAGTACTCTGGGAGGCCGAGGCAGGTGGATCGCTCAAGGTCAGGAGTTCGAGACCAGCCTGAGCAAGAGCGAGACCCCGTCTCTACTAAAAAAATAGAAAGAAATGTTCTGGACAACTAAAAATATATATATAAAAAATTAGCTACTTGGGAGGCTTAGGCAGAAGGATCGCTTGAATCCAGGAGTTTGAGGTTGCTGTGAGCTAGGCTTACACCACAGCACTCTAGCCTGGGCAACAGAGTGAGACTCTGTCTCAAAAAAAAAAAAAAAAAAAGAAATGCAGGATCTCTGATCCCAACCCAGATCTGCAAATCCAACTCTGCATCTTAACAAGACAGTCAAATGTTTCATATGCACCATAAAGTTTGAAAAATTCTTGTCTATAGCATCTTGCATAGGCTCCCATACAGCTATGAGAATGCTCTATCAATCAATTCGTGTTTGAATTGAAATGGATGAGCCTTTTGTCAGCAAACCAAATTTCAGCCTTTTCAGTCTTGGAAGCCTGTCAAGGTGTGGATCTTGCCTACAAATAATTGTACCTTAGTGTGAAGATTTTATGCATTGCCTATATATTATTGTCTGTTCATAAAAAAAGCAGCAAATACACCCGATATTAAAAATAAAATCCTAATGTTTTTGAAAATATACTTCCACCCCAGCAATTCCATCCCTATGAATAACTACTTCTTTAGATTCAGTTGGGCTTTAAAATTGCTAATGAAATGGAATATGTACTTGCACTCCAGTTGCAAAAGGGGAGATAAGTGGCACTTAGCACAGAGCGTGAATACTGTGTAACTAATAAATAATTCAATAAACTAGAGAGAGGGAAAATGTGTGCTTAAACAAATAGCAGAGAATCTCTAATGCTTAAAATATCCTTATGGTTGGGAAAGAAGAGGATTGTTATTTATGATAACATTATGTAGCATATAGTGCTAGTTTTCAAAAATTTGATTACAGCAAATATGCTTAATACTAGAAACACTGAAAGAAATACATTCTTTCTTGATGTTTTAGAAAGCTCAAGTTCAAGGTCTCGTCATCCATCAAGATCATCAACATGGTCATTAATATGAATGTGGCTCATGAAAGTACTGAAGAAGAGATTCCTAGCTGACAGACGCTAAAAATGATGAATTTCCACTTTTCTTTTTCAGAGGTACCAGATGGGTATGGTTCTTTATTTTTAAGAATTTCTAAAAACAAAAACCTTTATGCTTAAAATATCCTCTTAATTTAATTTAGCTACAGTGTTTAAACTCCAACTCTGCTTCTCATTTTCCTTTGTATCCCTGATTGATAACTTCTCACTTATTAATGATATAAATAGCTTACTAAATTATATCAAAATGACTTCTTGATTTAGTTCATAGTATCATTATATGTTATCCAATAAGCTAAAAAGAAAAATAAAAGATGCTAATCTATATTAAATACACATATATGTACACACACATACAAACTCATCTTTAAAAGAAGGGAGCTTTCATAATGTTTTGTATTTAAATTATATTTCCTAAATGCATAGGATTGACGCTTGTCTAATTAGTGATCAGATTCAATCCAACAAGTTTTTATGGACTGCACATAGTGTGCCCAACAGAAATACATTTTCAAACTAAAAATCTTTTACATTGAGTATGCAGAATGAGAATTTCTATTCCAAAATTGCAAATTATTGATTAAAGACCTTGTTGGTTACTAGTTCAGTAAAAATCATTTTAAAAGAATTTATGCAGTATCTTTTTTTATTACATTCCAAAACAACACTAGAAGATAGTGGCATTTCTCCTTAAACATATAAGAAAATTTACATTAATGAAATAATGCAAAGACAGAATTGTTAAATTTAATTTTTCTTTTTAGCAAATACTTTTTTCTATTTTTATTAATTTTTGATAAATAATAAATTCACTTCTTAAAAAATAGTTAAAACATTAGAAAAGGATATCTAATGGAAAGTAAGTCTCCATATGGTCTCTCAGAAATGTTTTATATACATATAAAAATTCACGTTTTATAATAACTCTATGTATTATCTTATTCCCTGATTGTTTTCACAGTTAGAAGTATACCATGTACTCTTCTGAGCCTTGATATTTTTCACTTGAGTAACTTTGGAGATTTTTCCAAATCAGCATATGTTAATCCACCTAACTTCTAATGATGTGTAGTATTCCAGGTATGGGTTTAGCCATTGCTATCAGTATACATTTAAGTTTTTTTCCAGGTTTTTGCAAACTTGTAATAAGCAATATTGTAATAAATGACATGTGGATTTGTCTCTGCACATCAGTGCTAGCATATCTGTAGAATAGAATCTTGGAAATAAAACTGCTGTGTCAAAGAATGTGTGCATCTATGATTTTGATCTATAATGCCAAATTTCGCTTCAGAAAGCTTGAGCTGGTACGTAGTTTCCCCAGCAGTGTCTGAGAGTGCCTGTGTGCCTGGGTGGGCACCCATACATCATTTGAGCGATTTTGTCCCTTCCTGCATCATCCACATCTCCCTTTCCCTGCTGGATCATTCCAGTCAGAAAACAAACATGCTGTCATTTCTCACATCCTGAAAGAAAATTTTCTTCATGGACCCCACTTGCCCTTTCAACTGCTGCTCCATTTATTTGCTCCCTTGTACATCAAAGCTTCTAGAAAAATGATATCTAAACTCACTGTCTCCAATCTTTTTCCTGTCCTCTTGAATCTTCTTCAGTTATGACTTTCAGTCCCCACTTTACCAAAACTGCAGATCACGGTGACCATTGCTATAGCTAGTGGTGAATACTTGGCCTCCATCTTCCTGTGCTTGTCAGCAGCCTTTGATAGAGCTGATCCATCCATTCTCCTTGGACCACTGTCTTTTCTTGGCTTCGATGATACCACACTCTCTTCTGATGTTACAAGCCGCTCCTTCTCACTCTCCTTTGCTGGTCTCTTCCTGTCTCCATGATGTCTTGATGTCGGAGTGCCCCAGGGCCTAGTCTATGGACCTTGTCCCTGTCTGTGCCACCTCCATTGGTGATCTGATCACATAGTATTAAATACTGTCTCTATCCTAAGAACTCCCAGATTATCCCTGGCCTGCATGTCTCTCTTAAACACAAGACTTGTGTCTTGAACTACCTACTTGACATCTCTACTCAAGTCCCATAGAGATGTCTCAAATGAAAACATGTCTAAAATTTGACCTTTCCCCTAAAACCTGCTGCTCCCACACTCTCCCCATGTCAGGCAATAGTCATTCCATCCTTCCAGTTACTCAAAACCCCTTAGACTCATCTTTGACCCCACTGTTTTGTTCACACTTCACATCCAATTCCTTAAGAAGTCTACCCTAAGAATAAATCCAGACTCTGACCACTTCTCATCACTTTCTCCTTCAACACCCCAGTGCAGGCAGCTGTCCTCTCTCCCCTGAATGATTTCAGTAGCCTCCTGCCTCCCTCCTTCCCCCAACAGTCTGCTCTCCATAGAATAGCATGGCAATTGGAGTGACTCTCTTAATACTCATGAAGTCACATCACCTCTGTGATCAGAGCCCTACAGCAGCTCCCATCTCACTCAGTTTAAAGACCATATGTAACCCACTCCCAACATGCAGAACATCCCTTTCTGATCTCCTCTCCTGTTACACTTCTGACTCGCACTGTCTGGTCCCAGTAGATTGCTTGCCGTCCTTCTGGTGCCAGTGCAAGCATGGGCAAGTGGATCTAAGGGACAGAGCAGAATCCAGAAACAGACTTACATATGTATTTGCATGCTTCATTTAAATTGTTTATTTTATTATTTACTACAAAGAGAGGAAATGATAGACTTTCTAATAAATGGTTTTGGGATATTCGGGATTGAAACTCAGGCAGGTCTAAAGTCTGAACCTCTTGAGGGATGTTCCATGAAATTGCCTTTCACTTTACCCAGTCTCCAATTTAACACTCAGAAATGCACTGGGGTTGTTTTGTACCTAGTGAGTAGGTGGACATCTTTGCAATGTCTTCAGAATGATCAGGTGTGAGGAAGGGCCAGGCGGGCATAAAAGTCCACGAGTGTACTTTTCGGGCCACAGTGGAATCTTCACTGCTCATGATGGTACTGTCCACAGCTGCTTTTCTCTGCAGTCCCTTGGGGGCCTGAGAAGCCATGGCTGTGTCTGGGAGCATGCTAGATCATCTTCTGCCTTTTCTTTGGAAATATAACCATCCACATGTCTCCACACCATTTTCCGTGGTACATTGAATAAGCAGGAATTTGAGGGTTCAATCATAAAACAACCTTATTTGTACTTCCCAATATCTTTTAAAATTCACTCCTTGAGATATTTCTTCTTCATTGCCTCAATAAAAATCAGGCATACCTGTTTCTGGCCCCTTGAGGATGTAGGGAGATAGAGTGGTAAGAAGAACAAAAACAGCCTTTCTCGATTGATACCGTTGTGGCCAAGGTTCTGCAGACTTGGCAGATGTTTCAGGTCAACTGTCTTGTTTGAGAGTTCTTGAGACCCCCTCCCCCATTGAGAGGAGACATCTTTATTAAAATAGACGCCTTGGTTTCAATGGATGGTGGATTCCCCTAGGGGCAGAGCCAAGTGGCAGCATTAACATCCAGAAGCAAGGTGGGTACAGTTGCAATAATGTCAGAGAGCCTGGGGCAGCCAGCAGAATGTGATAACACAGATCTTTGCTATTGATTAATTGTTCACGGTGGCCCTAGGACCAAAATAGATGGGCAGTCTACTAAGAACTACTTCATTTATGCAATTGGAAAATCTTTAGATCTAGTGAACAGAAACCTGAGTTGTTCAATGGAAAGTCATAGCCTCTTACCCAAATCCCCAGCCTGAGTGAATTCAAAGACTTAGAAATCCTTAGATCACTGTTTCTCAAACTGTGACCAAGAAGTAGCAGCCGAGAATCACCTGGGAATTTGTTAGAAATGCACATTTTTGGAACCTGCCACAAACCTACTGACACAAGGACTCTGGAGGTAGGTCCCAGCGATCTTCGCGTTAGCAAGCACTTCAGCTGATTCTGATACATGCGAAGGACAGGGAACCCTAAAATATAGAGGAAGAAGCAGCTGGGAAGCCTTGAGGAAGGCCCCTGTGACATTGCTGTGAGTATCTAGCGCAGATCTTCCTTTAAGTCTTCTCCAAAAGCCATGCCGCCATTCACTAGGGTGACTGTGCACTGGGAACGGGGGAGTATCCAAGTTTTTGGTAGATTTCTGAACATTGGCTCTGAGTCACTGCTAATCGCTAATGACCCAAAATGGCTTTGGACCACTTGGGGGTCACTTAACGGTAATCAGGTGGTGAATGAAATTTTGGCCTGTGGCTACCTTATTGGATTCCAATGAACTGACTCAAGCCGTGGTTATTTTTCATTCCTGAGTAGCATTGTCACAACTATCCCCAGAAACTAGAAGAACCCACCCCCATATGATTCCCTGCCCTGTGTAGTGAGTGTTATTGTAGTAGGCAAGGCCAGGTGGGAGCTTCTTGGGATTTCCCCTTCCTATGGAAGAGTAAACCAAAAGCAATGTCCCTGGTGGAACTACAGAGACTCGCACTTCCACCTAGCACTTGAACAACACGGTAGTTGTTCTACCATGTCCTCATTTAACTCTTCCATTTGGCATGTGCAGAAGGAAGATGGTTATTGGAGAATAACTGTGAATTCTTACAAAATTATTCAAGTACTAGACCAGATGTAGTCTCTCTCACTGGATAACACAACAGAGCTCTTGGCACTTTGTATGTAGCTATTGATCTGGTGGATCTTTTCTCCCTCAGTACCAAATTAGCAAAGATCACCAGAAGGAGTTTGCCCTCAGCCAGTGGGAGGATGGACAAAACACTTCCCTATCTTACCTCAGGCTTGTGTTGCCTCTGCTGCTCTCTGACAAGAGCTAGTCTGCAGAGGCCGTCAGCGTCTGGACATTCTGCAGAACATCATGCTGATATGTTACATTATTGACATGGCAAGTGGGAAGTAGCAAATATCCTAGACACCTTACTAAGATATATGTATGCCAGACAGTGGGGTATAATCCCCAAGGAAAATCAAAGGCCTGCTGCCTTGATGAAGTTTCTAGGGATCCAGTGGCCTGGGGAATATTGGCATTTCCTCTCCAAAGTGAAAGATCAATTACTGTACTTTGCACCACCTACCCCTAGGAAAGAGCTACTATGTTTTGCACCTCTTTTGATTTTTGAGATAATACACACCCTTTTAGAGTGTATTGTTCAGAGCAGTGTTTCAAGTAACCCACTAGGCTGCAAGTTTTGTGTGGGGACCAGAGCAAAAGAGGACACAACAACAGGGTTTCTCAACCTTGGCACTACTGACGTTTGTGGGACAGATATTTCTTTGTGGTGGGGTCTGTCCTGTGCATTATAGGCTGTTTAGCAGCATCCCTGGCCTCTCTACCCACTAGGTGCCAGTAGCACCGCTCCCCTTAGTTGTGACAACCAAAAATGTCTACAGACTTTGCCAAATATTTTATGGGGAGCAAAATCACCCCCATTTGAGAACCACTGGACTACAACATGTCTAGTTAAACCTTGAGGTGACTGTCACAATGGCTGACAGCTTAACTGCAACCTGTGAGAGACCTTGAGCCACATCCTGCCAGCTAAGCTACGCCCAGATTCCTGACTCCCAAGAACCATGTTGGATCATAAATACTTGTTCTAAGTTTTGGGGTAATTTGTTACTCAGCATACTCAGATGACTAATATATTGATCCACTGAGCCGTAAGGTTGAGCATGCTCAGCAGAAATCCATCAAGTGTAAATAGTATATTCCAGATTAGGTTTGGGCAGGTCTGTATGGCACAAGTAAGTGTCATGAGCAGCTGGCTCTGACTCCCACAGTAGCTACCCCTGCTGCTATTGCCATTTTCCCTCAGCCCAGCTCTGTGGCCTCTTAGTGTTGACAGTTGTCAGAGGAAGAAAACATTCGGGCCTGGTTTACAGATTATCCGTTGCAATTTGGAGGCACCAGGTAGCTGTAGACTGCTAAAACATCACAGTCCAAATCAGGAATGTGATGAGGGAAGTTCTCTTAGGATAGAGCACCGAGCATGTTGTCTGGATGGACAGATGGCCAGAGGTAGAGATCTACACCAATTCATGGGTCCTTAATGGTTTAATTAGCATATTGGTGACAAGGAAGTCTGAGGAAGAGGATAAACCATCCCTTGTGAATACTCACTACAGGACATGAACTGATGGGGCTCTTGGCAATCAACTGGACAGGGTGGCTGCTGTGTGATGTCAGTCAGCCTCTTTCCCAGCATCCCTAAGCTTGTACAAGAGACTTATGAAGAGCGTGACCATTGTGGCAGGGATGGAAGCCCTGCATGGGCTAAGCAATGTGGACTTGCCCTCACCATGAGACTTAGTGGTTTACCACATACTCCATCACCAAAAAGCAGTTATCATTTTAGAAAGTGGGAATAAAATAATAGAGTAGTAGTCCCAGCTACTCGGGAGGCTGAGACAGGAGGATTGCTTGAGCTCAGGAGTTTGAGGCTGCAGTGAGCTCTGATGATGCCATTGCACTCTAGCCAGGGTGACAGAGTGAGACTCTGTCTCAAAATATATATATATAGGAATAGATAATTGAAGTTTCAAAAATGGCACTACCTGGGAGGTAACTCCCTAAATTCTAGGTGGCCTTCTTACTGAATGTGGATTATGCTTTGAATCAGCAAGAAATAAATGGTGCTGTGTCTCTTATAGTTGAGATACAGAGAATCAAGGGGTGAAAATGGGAGTGGCTTCTCTCACCATCACACCCTGAACAAAATTCACAAAACAGTCACCTTCCTTCTATAAAACTTGGATCAGCTTCTTTAAAAGCCTTGATTCCAAGGAGAGAATACTTCCTCTAGGAGACACAATAGTGAACTGGAAGTCGATACTGCCTTCTGCCCATTTCAAGTTTCTTGCCACTGAATCAACAGGCAAAGAAGAAGGTTACTGTTCTGGCTGGGGTGACTGATCAGAATCACCCAGAGGTGACTGGGTTGCAGTGACACACAATGGTGGCAGGGAGGACTATGTCTGAAGCCCAGGAAATTCTCCTGGGTGCCTCTTAGTATTTCCATGTCCAGCAGTAAAAGTTATTGGAATAATATTGCAACCTGAAGGGCTAATTCAGAAATGAAGGTTTAAATCATCTAGCTAAGTGAACAACCCCAAACAACTCAGATGCTGGTAAAGGCAAAGGGGGCACCGAGCAGACATTGGAAGAAGCTCGTTATCAATTATGATTGAACTATTATCAGTCAACGAGTTTTATTACCAGTTACCGAAACAAAAACTATAACAGCTACGCATATTTTCTTCTTTGCTTATTATGTATAACCTTAGTATTGGTGGTTAATTTTACCATTTAGCCTTTAGGTTACAGAAAGCCCAAGGTGCAACAGTGACTAAAAGGGAAAAGGCATGAACATTACCCTGAGATGAGTACAGCGGCTGAGGCTGCCTCTCACCATGGTTCCACGCTGTGTTTCCCCTTTTGGGGACAGAGTGAGCCTGCATTCATCTGTGAGAGGAACATAGCTGTGTAAGGTGGGAATACGGGGAGTTGTCGGGTGGGCACAATGGAATGTGTGGATGTTGAGTAGCAAAAGGGTGGATGTGTCAGATTGTGTCTCTTGACTCTTAGGTCCAAATCCATCCTTCTAGATCTCCATCCTTTTTCCTAGACTCACTCATCCAGCCAATTTCATGTGAGAATCTCCCTACGGGAGGCACTGAGGGTAGGCTCCAGTGTGGGAGGAAGAGATTAGTTGTTTTTCCCTGCGATGTGCAGCTGTCTTTGCTTGTGCTATGGACTCCAGCAGCCTGGGGATGGTTTCAGCGACATCAGCTGTGGGTCTCATCCACTCATGGGATCCAGCCAAGAGACAGTGGAGCTTCCCAGTCTTTGGGTAAGAGCCCCTCAGCCCTTCCAGCATTTTGTTAGCCAGTTCCTTGTATTACATCCTTCTCTGCTTGAGATACATAGAGTGGTTTCTACTTTCCTGTTTGGACTCAATGATACAGAGCCCGTATCAGTACATAGTGAGCTTTCTTTTTCTCTAGTTTTAAAAAAAATAAAAGGAATGCCTCATATTTATTTGAGAAGACCCAGTTAATGGATATGTACATTGCTCTCAATCTCTTTTTTGGGTAAGGGTAATAAGGGCATTGCCATTTTAGGAAAGTATTGGCAAGGTGTGTATTTGACAGTTGTCGTGCTTTCCCCCATTTGGAATTATACATGCCAAAGCTCTTATGCAGGGATCTAAATGGCTGAAATGGGATTAAACTAGACTCTGGACTCCAAAGAACATCCATCTGCAGCTGGTTATTTATTGCTTAATTTGTATTCTAAAGTATTGATCAGATATGTCCTAGCCTTATCTCTTCTAAATGAATTGCAACTACCTTGAGGCTTGATTTTATGTCATGTTTTGAATATGTAAACATGTGGGGGGGAGGGTTGGTAGTATCTCCCCGCTCTGTGATTGATGTCATCTGAATGTGTCATCCTAGTGGCAGTCTAAAGGAGCCCTACATTCCTTCATGTGAACAGGGCTTAGATTTTCTCTTGTGAAGGAGCTAATGATGCAGCCAACACTTCCACGTAGGACAGTAGCTCAAATAGAGGTTCAGTTTGTTTTATTATTGGGCTTATTCCAAATCCCTTTCATGGGGGCAGTGCTCTTTAGAAATTCTTTTCTTCTTAATTATGAAATATTTTATATGATTTGTGAGAAGTGCTTCTTTTTCAGCCTGTACAGCCTGTCCCCTTGATCCACCTCTGGGCTGGACAGCTGCCCACCCCAGCACAATGCCCTCAGTCCATCTCGGCCATCCCATAGTCTGCTTCCACTCGACTGGAGAACGAAGGCCTCTTCAGCTCTTTGGTGACACCAGCCCGCAACTCTACTTTCTGACGTCATCTTCTTTAATTAATGAAGCAGCACTTTTGCTATCTTCTCAACTTTCAGGTATTCAGATGATTCTGCCATTCTATGTCCAGGTCTTAGACTTGTCTGAATTTTGTGAGATGGGAAAGGCTGGGTCTTGTTTACAGTTGCCACGGCAACTCCCAGTCAGCGTTTTCCTTAGGAGGATTTTTCTTTAGCTGGTCTACACTTTCATAGCAACTTAGAGTGTGACAAGAATCCTCAAACATTCATAAGCATCTTGGCCAATACGGATACGGAGCTGCATGCCTAGCCTTGTTCCATGAGGGCTCAATTTTAATAATCTTTAACATAATCCCTTTAAAGCACGAATCCCTGGCAAATCCAAACAGCTATGGTGTGAAAACTATAAAGACTAAAACGAAAGCCACTTTGGATGGCAATGCGGTTACACCGTCAACCTCATTGTCAGTCAAGTTAGCAAAATACAATTCTAATAACCCAGCTAATGCAGGCTAAGAAATTAATAGCCAAATCCATTTAACTCTCAGAAGCTTAAATGCTGTTAAATCACATTTACTGTTCATGGGCTGAATCCTAGATGTGCACGGATTATATTAATATTTCCAAATACTCAGAGCAAAAAGTAAGACAACCTGTAAAGGAAAATTGTTTACCACGTATATTTCATAATACTTACACACGACATTTATTATATTCACTTCCAATACAATTAACAAAATAGTTTAGGTTGAACATTTAACACATGAAACAACAGTTATCTAAGATAAATGGTTCATTTCCCTGCTCATTTTCTAGATAGCCACATCCACAGGTAAGTTCACAACTGGATCATATACACATTTAACAAAAATTAATTTTAAAACTATCAAAACAGGAAGAACATGAAAATTCCATCCCCAAATGCTCAGGGGCCCATTGGAGATCTCTCAATGCATACGTTTTTCTTTTCACTGGAATTCACATGCCAGTTGTGAAGCTGCAGGTTCCACATGACCACAGATTAGTTTTTCGTCTTGTCGGTGCATAGTCCCTGTGCTCAGGTTCATAGAAAATCCAGAAAACTCCCAGATCTCCATCTGAATTTTGGTCAAAGTTTTCAGTTCTGCCTCTTTCATCCCAGCCCCATTTTACTGCGGAGTTATCACTGGCTTTCTCTTTAGCTGTCAGCACGAAGAACAGATTTTTCTCTCTGGGAAAAGACTGTACAGCAGTCTGGATTTTAGTTTGTGTTTTCATTATAAATGAGAGAGACTTTTAAAAAGTCACTTAAGAACCGCTGCACTGCCTCTTCTGGGATTTGGCCAACAGTTGTTGGAGTTCTAAGCTATGAAATCAGCTTTTTTCTAACTGTGAAAAACAGAGGTTGAAATTTTTATTTTCTCAACTCCTCAACTGCTGGCTCAAGTAGCTAAGAGTGATTAAGACGAAAACAATATGGAGTAGTTTTTAGAATTATACATTCACTTTTGGTTTGTCTACCCAAAGATGAAGAGAATTGAGAAAATTTCATCTTTACATACTTCATTTGAATTATATCTCTTGTATCAGAATCTGGAATCCCCTTCCCAGGCATAATGTGGGGGGAACAATCGGTTTGTTGTTGCTGGCAGGTGTGAGCTTGTAACCGACAAAGGAGTACTCAAGTATTGCTGACACAAATTAGCATTTTTATTTGTAAGGGAATAAAGGTTGACTTTCTGAATACCTTGTGGTGGTTTGCAAATTTATAGTAAACTAGATACAGAAATCTATTTTAAGGGTCTCATTGACTCCTAAGAGCAAAAACTAGGTCAAAATTTTCCTCAACTCAAAGGTGGATAAACAATTGTGTTTCAGGCTGGACACAGTGGCTCACGCCTATAATCCTAGCACTCTGGGAGGCTGAGGCAGGAGGATTGCTTGAGGCCAGGAGTTCAAGATCAGCCTGAGCAAGATTGAGACGCCATCTCTCTCTACAGAAAATAGAAAAATTAGCTGGGCATGGTGGCATGCACCTGTGGTCCCAGCGACTTGTGAGGCTGAGGTGGGAGAATTGCTTGAACTCAGGCATTTGAGGTTGCAATGGGCTGTGATGTCGCCACTGCACTTCAGTCTGGGTGACACAGCAAGACTGTCTGAAAAACAAAACAAAACAAAGAAACAACACAATTGTGTTTCACATAAAACACCACAAAATTCAAAAGAGGGCCAAACTTAGCTTCCCATTAGAGGATACCTCAGTTCATTCAGCAATACGTATGCATATACATTTAGGAAGTGTCAGGTCCTCCACTAGGAGCTGTGACTACATGGCTGAACAAAATAGACAAAAGTGCCCGTCTGCCTGGAGCTCATGTAGCTTTTCTTAAGGGCTTCTGGAATGAATTAAAACATTAGAAAATTGTTGATATAAACAACAAACTGATGTTCTTCACTAAATGGTCGCCAATGTGATAAAAACTTGAAATTAAAAAATTCTACAAAAGAACTTCTGTGACATTCTCTTCCTTACGCAGCACCAAGACCCCTGCATGTCTTTCCTGTGGTGCTCATTCTAATGAACAGAACCTTTATATCCATTTGTCCTATGGAAAGTGTTGTTCTCTGGAAATCATCTTTCCAAAGGAAAAAAAAATCCTTTCTGGGGAGACTCAGACACAGAGCTGTAAATGATTGTGGCAGGACAAGCATGGAGGGACAGGATATTAACAATGAGAAAATGGCTTTGTTGCCAGAGGCTCCGTGTGATGGCATTAGAAGCCACATGATGGGATCAGACATGAGGTTATGTGCAGGTCTGGTTAAGCTCAAAGCACCCAACAACCACCATGAACTGATTATAAGACAGCCACAGAGGCAGCCGAATACACCCTTTATTATCTCAGAGAAGGAGGTCTTACTCTGAAATCCAGGATTTGGGCAGAGTGATGAGAAATCATGTCAAAGTCCTACATAACCATCAGTCTACAAGCCCGCCCCCCCAAGTCTTGGTATCCAGCCCCATGCCATAGTGCCTTCTCATTGGGAAAAGTTCCAACCTAGAACATCCACATTGCCCTAGGGAAAGAGGAAACAAGAAATGAAGAAGCAGGAGGAGGAGGAGGGAGAGGAATGAAGGAAATACTTCTCTGCTCTGCAAGTGATCTGGATGTTTTGGGCAGTGCCAGCTGAGGTGCAGCTGTTTCTGTCCTTGGACATCCCACCCACCTGGGCACCTGGGTTCCATTCTTCATCTGGCTCTCATCATCTCAGCCAAATTGAGGGTTTGTTTTTTGTTGCTGATGGAGTGTGGTTTTTTTTTCCCTTAAATTTCCCATTAATTTTGTCCTGCCTTAGGTTTGTTTTCCTTCCAGTCATGCAAGTCTTGAATAAATTAATTTGTTGCTCATGGGCAAAAGTAGAGTTAGCACAGCCAAAAACATCTTCAGACCATAAAAATTTTGGTTCTCTTGTAAAATTTGCATTTACTCCAAAAACACTTAACAGGGCCCTCCCTTTTGGCCGTGAACATCCTTCTTCTCCTGGGGCTAAGAAGACACCTTGTACAGGGCCCACAGCTTTTCCAGAAAGAACCATCCCCAAAACAGATGGAAGGGTAGAAGACTTCCATCAGAGAAGAGCTTAGACTTGCTGTCTGATTTCTATTACGCACTTTCTGATTTTTTTTTAAAAACCCAGGCAGATGTTTATTTTCATAGTTGAAGAGTTATAATCTTGGACATTGAAAATAAATTCATTTTGTGTTTTCTAATTTATGGTTATACTTTTAGGTGGTTTTACTTGGTTTGAGCTTTGTTTCATTGCATTACAAAATTGTCCGGCTCCTTTAAGAAGCCAGAAGTTGTAGTTGGGGAATCAAGCTGAGTCATTCATCTGGAGCAGAATTGGGAACAGCTGGGGGCAGCCACTAGCAGCAAGAGCAGAGGGCTGAGAGGAACAGAATGCTTCTCCAGGAAATGTTCCAATTCCTCAACCCCAAACAGAGAGGGGAAGATTTCACAGGCACCATCTTGCTAATCATGACAAACCCGTGTGCCTTGTGAAGCAAGGCTGTTCCCTGGGCTAGAGACCAGTCATCGGCATCCTGCAGCCGGCTGTCACCCGGTCTTGGTCTAAAGTGTTTGGTGACCTGGGGGCCTCCCCACCACTACTTCCTCATGAAATTCAGGGGCTACGGAACACCCTCTACCTTTGAAAGAATCAGTTGCCGCATGACTACTTTGCCCAATTGCTGAAGCTTGTTAGAGATAAACTAAGTTTCAGTGAGTTAAAGGGTGATAGTAAAAATTGCACTATGATTAAATGAAGAAAACAGGACCTAGTGTTCTCTCCAGTGTGGAAAAAAATAGAATCTACAAATAATAAAAGACTAGACAATACTGAAAGTTTCAAAGTGGTTATATCTGGGCTATGGATTTACGGGTCTTTTCTGTGCTCTATATATTTATTTCTTTATGTGTTATATATTACTTCTCAGTGTGGCATTAATAGCCAAGTTTCATCATCCTTTATTGAATAACTATTTCCTGAGCACAGAGTGTGTGCTTGGCACTCTGTGGGGGAAGCAAAGGCAGCAAATCCCAAGTCTTCACCGTGAGCCACCACCTCCCATGGCTCTGACACCACTGACCTTCCCCAGGGTGGCTGAGCTTTTATTCTCTTCTCAGGGCCCGGGCGCTTTGCTGGTCCTGCCCTGCCTGTCCTGCAACCCCACCCCCTGCCCCATATAAGCTAGATTCATGGCCACCCTTCTTCAGATGTCCCTGCTCAGATGTCAGCTGAGTCAACTGCATCCACAAATTCAGGTGATAAGATATATTGTATCTTTTTATTTTCTACAAAAATTATTTTTTTTAATTCTGAGTTCCCACTCTTCTGGAGCAGTGGGAAATTTCATATCAGTTGTTCCTCCCCTCTCCCCTGCCAGGGTCATGTCAGATTCAGAGAGTCTTATGCAGTGACAAGAGCTTTTTCTGCTAAGCAGGTCATCACATTGTGCCTGTCCCTTCCTGCTTATGACCTGCTTCTGGGCAAGGCTGAAATCCTCAGTGCCTGTGGCCCCAGCTCCCCAGACACTCCCCCTGGGGACTCTTCCTCTCTGGGGTCTGTCAGGAAGCAGAACCCACAGAACTTGCCCCTTCCCTCAGCTAGGGAAATTACCTTTTAGCGTGACATTTGCCTTTTTTTCCAAGCCATTCTGCTTCCTCAAACCCTATCCTCCCTTTGGGCCTCCAGTTTTTAGAAAGAAAAAGCCAGAAATGCTCCCAGAATCCTTCTGCGGCTCCCCCTACCACCCCCTTCCCTAAAGCAAAGACACAGAGTCAGCTGCCTGCTCCAAGGGGAACGTAAGAGGGAGACTTCAAACAGCTCTGACGAAAGGCATGAATGAGCGTTCAGGAGTGAGGCAGATAATGCACAGAGGAGAGTGATTAGATGCGGGTGGTGGTGGTGGGGACAGGAAGGAGGGAGGCTTAATGGCATCTTAACGCTTTTGCGTTGCCCTCGAAGGCCAGGCAGGATTTATGTGACAGAGCACAGTAAATAGAAAGAGAGGTGGGAAGAGAGAGAAGAGAGAGGTGGTGTTTACAGGAAGGTAAACAATCTCACCCAACTGGACACATTTGAGCAGGGGGAAAAGAAACAGAAAGAAGTAGGCTGCAGTCACTTTGTGGCAGGCCTTCAAAGCCAGGGTGTTTCGACGTCAACTTGTAAGCACTTGGCAGTCATCGAGCCAAGAGCGAGTAGATTGGAGTTGTGAGTTAGAAAATGGAACAGCAACACTGTCTAGGGTGGACAAACAGCGGGAACTGGGGAAAAACTAGAGCAGGGAGACCTTTCCGTAGGCTATGCAGTCATCTAGAAATTGGAAAAGAGAGATGCAAAAGATGTTGCTGAAATAGAATAAACAGACTTTAGTCACTGGGTGAATGTAAGAGAAGTGCAAGAGAAGCATGGTGATTGTGGGTATGGGGAGGTTCTCGGCAGACGGGGGAAACCAAGGGAAGCTGCTGGTTGGAAGGGAAAGATGACAAGGCTGGTTATGTTGAATCTGAGGTTTTGGTCAGGACAGTTGGAGCTGGGCAGACAGCTCGGAAGGGAAGTCAGGACTTTGCCTGTGATAGGAAGAGAACATGGGTTGTGATACTGCACCAGTATGTTGCAGTGAAAAGGAAAACCAATCATGGGGTGCAGTGTTGGATGGCCTTGAGTTTCTCAGTAAAGTAGGAAACAAGGGGTAGCTGAGAGGAAGGGAGCTGCATTGTGTCATCTTGGAGTTTGAGAGTGGGCACAGGTTGAAACAGCTGCACCAGTGAACATAAATAGCATCAATTACTGAGGAACAAGTGTGGACTTGTGCAACCCCAAGTTTTTTCTCCAATAAATATGGAATCCTTTTATGGTGATTGTATGAAACCTGGACAGGCAGGTGGGAGAAGAAATAGCCTTTAGGTTACATGTCTAGTTTGAGGCATGTGTTAAGTTGTATGCTCTCTGATTTCTGCTAGACAATTCTCTCCCCTTATTGTTATGCTATTTATTAGCAATTTATCTTTAAGAAAGTTATCAAGATGCCAGAATCCCTCAGCATAGTAAACATGGAAAAGTAGCAACTATTCATTGCCAACATTCCCAGCTCCCGTGGTGTGTTTCCTGCTGTTGAACTTCTGTCCCCAGAGAAGTTCATCGTCACCTGTTCTCTCCTCCAAATGCCAAGTTCTTTTCTTCACTTGAGTGGGAGAAAGACCAGCAGCACTTGGGGCTTCAAAGGTGGCTGTTACGCCTGCACATGGAGTGGGGGAGAAAGGGGCACCCTAAAATTCATCTCACTCTCTGGGGTGGGCACCAAACCCCCGGGTGGTTCAAGAAGAACTTATCTCTATTTACTTCCTCTTGGTTTTTTCCAAGGCTTCCCACACTTTCCCTGTCTCTCTAAATTCTGATCTCTTGTTTTCATTTGACGGTGCCTGCTATTAGGGATCTAGGATTTGTATGGAGGGAAGAGTGGGAGAAAATAACACAACTGCCCCTCCTCCCCCCGCTGCCCCGCATTTTTAGCCTTGCCAGCATTTTCTGCACTAAAAGGCAACTCCATGGGAACTGTTGGCACTAGTCGTTTTAAACTACCTGGTTTCAGTTTTCATAATGGAGCGTATCACACTAACACAGAGTTCCTGAATTCTTCTTCTCTTCCTTGTAATGCGTCCAAATTGAGTATGTGACTGTCAACTCTTTTTTACTTTACTCCAGCCCAAGAAGAGAGAAAAATCGCACGGAAGAATTGGGAATGACAGCAAATTTGGAACTGGGGCTCAGAATCACATGCCCCCCTGGGCTGGTGCATCTTTCTCTTCCCTCTGACCATCCAGCAAGGGAAGGACATGATCTAGAAGCAACACGACCTGAAGCTTGGTTTACTTATGAGGCCAGATGAAAATTACATTTTTTCATTACAGAAGAAAGTAGAACTCTTAAGGACCTGTTTGGAGGCCCCAGCCTAACAAATGTTGAGATTTTTCAGGGACAGAGGAGCTCATCTGATGGAGCCGTGACTGGTTAGAGCTCCTTTTTCCTCTGCCTCACACTGCCCTACCAAGGAAAATACACTCTGGTGAAATTTCACCCTGAAATTGGTGTAAACAAAATCCCTCTCCACTATTCCCTCTGTCCCATCCAAGATCAGTTTCAATTTTCCAGGGTAACATCAAGCTTTTTTTTTTTTTTGATAGAATCTACATATTTTCTTTACTTTTATTTATTTTCACCCCACAGCCTTTGGCATTTCTCTCCAGTGAGTCACACTATGGGGTCATTTCAAAATGTTCTGAAAGAACATTTCTTTTCCCAGGGGAGATGGGAAATTGGTCAATGACAGCATGTTCCTGTGTGGCGTGTGGGGATTTTAATAAGGAAATGCCATTTCACACGCTACCAAGGCCGCTCGATGGATGGACTTACAGGGAGACAGCCTTCTAGATCTTTCCCTGACTCTACAGTAGAGAGACAAGATGGGAAATCTAAAGCATGGTTACTCGAGGTGCATTCCTATCAGTTTAATGTGGGAGTCGGTCCTTCTCCTTCCACCATTACGGAAGTTCATGGCAGTCATTTGAGAATTCAGATTTTTGCAACAAAATAATTGAGCTGTGAGGGGAGCGGTGGATAGAAATCGGAGGAGAGAAGGCAGGTTCAGGGGTGCTCGGAGCCTCGCCAGTCCCTGGCACAGTAATGCTGATGCCCAGGCCTGTGCCCGTGATACTCCCTTCGGGAAGGTCTCCAGCCTTCCTCTCCACTCCTGGGTTTGGAGTAATTAGTCATTCCCTGTTCCCAGCTCTCAGAGTACCTTGGACTTTATGAAAGCACGCTGAGGTTACAGTTATTCATGCAGCGGTCACCCCTTCCCTTCACACGCCCCTCCCTCTGTTTAGAGGGTCTCAGGGGCAGGGGAGT
>CAUYSK010100277.1:0-11926 GCA_963575035.1 Avahi laniger
TGGTTCCTTTGAGAGTGGCGGATTGTTTTGACTCCTAATTGGTTGGCTCCAAGTCCCAGGATTTTCAATTTTCACGCCAGCGCCAATTGACCAAGAATGCTGGTCAACAACAGCCGTAATGCTGGCCGAGAACAGCTGCAATGCCCTAATATGGTGAGCTGGTGGCATGCCTTCTTTTGATCGGCTCTCTCCTGTTTGTGGTTTCTGCGGTCATTCCTGGTATCTCTACTTTGGTACCTTTATTTCATCCTCCCGGCACTGGGCATTATGTTGAGGCACAACCTGTCATGGAGTTACTCCTGCTCTTATTCCTATATTTAACAAATTACTAAAAGCAAGCACTGTTACAGAAGCAAATGTCATTAGTTAGAATCAAAAAGAATGCATCCATAACAACTAAGTATATTCTCCTACTATCAATTCCTGTCTTTCAACTGGAAGCCATATCTGTGATTGTGGGTCCTGAAGATGTAAATGTGCAGGGTGTCCCCTGGGTGGTGAACAGCCCAGTTGGTTAGAATGGAGAGCTTCCATTGGAGAAGATGTGAGAGGAACCATACTGGGAGGATCGGTGAGGGCAGATTGTAGAGCTGAGGCTCTTAAATGCCTGGTCTAAAGAGTGAGAGTCTTATTTCTTAAAACATAGAGGTTTTAAGTGTTCTTAAGTGGGATGAAAGAGCCAATGGGAGTTGTGTTTTTGAGATTAGATCTGAGATTTTAAATGACATGGAGGCAACGTGATGGAAAGTAGTAGAGCTGATGGAATGATGGTCTTCAATTTCTTGGACTCTGGGCATTACTCTTTACCTCTTTGTGCCTCTGTTTTCTCATCTGTGACATGGATAATAATAGTAGCTAAAGTTGTTATGAAGATTCAATAAGTTGAAATATATGAAGTGCTTAGAATAGTTCTTGACACATAGTAATACTGGCGCGGACCACCACCCACGACGACTGAGAGGATTCTTGACCTCCACGAAGGAAGGAATTCAGGTGCAGGCTCACAAGCGAGAGAGAAGAAATCAGACAGGAAGTACAGGCAGAAGCAGATAGATTTATTGAAAGCAAAGTACACTTTTTTAGAAGAAAGCAAAAGGGTAGACTGATCCTGAAAGGAATAGGGTTAGGGTCTGTCCTTTTATGCTAATCCCTAATAGTATGCTAAGCTGGGGCAGAAAATTCATGGCATTCATGGAGAGTTCCTAGAACCGGAAACCCTCCCCTTTCTCAACCTCATAGGGTAACTTCCTGGAGTTGCCAAGGCATTTGCAAATTGTCTTTGTGCTGTTGGATGTCATTTTTATTATGTTAATGAGGGTAGTTCATTTAGGGACACTGTTGCCTCAACTATGTGCATGCCTCCAAAGATATTACAGCTAAAGTAAAATACCTAAAGGTCCCTATTGATCATAGTTGTCTTAGCTAAGCATATTCACATTCTTGTGACTTTCTTATCCTGCAGGCCTTCTCTGCTGACACCTGTCCTAAGTGCCTGCAGGATATCTGACTCTCCTCTCAGTAGTGCTAAACAAATACTAGCAAGTAGCTGCTATTACAGTTCAAACCTGGAACGTGTGGGCGGTAAGAACTACTGGAAGGAAGGAACAGCTGCACAGAGCCTGATGAAGGCACAATCCAGAGGCGTTGCTGCTTGCTTACCTGGGCCTCAGCTGATTCTCACCCGGTCTCCCTCATGAGTTCCAACCTTGGCTCCCATCATGGTTGGAGGGCGGAGGCAGGTGTCTGCATGGTACTGTGCATGGTGGCCCTGCCACCTGAGGTCTTCCCCTTCACCCATTCCCAGAGGGATTTCCACGGCCACTTGGCTCTTAGGTTGCATTTCCTTAACTGCCTTTTCATGCGCACACGTGTCTCACTCTACCCAACTTCAGGCTTATCAAGGCCAGGCATTGTTTTACTTACTTCTTTTTATCCCCTACTATATCTAGCACAGTCTCTTGCATGTAGTACATATTCCAAAACTGAATATTATTAATAAAAGAGTGGGCTAAGTTAATGATGATTCCTGGTTTCTGAGCCTTAATCTCAGTGTTTCTTAATAAGTGATTTCAGCTGCATTTGGTCTCATGTGTCTCTCTTAAGTGCAGATGAAATTGTTGGTTTGTGTTTGGGGGATATGCTGCACCAAAAAGCACGCCTTTCTTGGCATGTGAGATGGTGATGACGGTGTGGTGCCAACAGTATTTTCCCAAAGTGAGTATTATGAAATGACACATTGTCACATTGCGTATGATTGGATGCCGTGTAAGTATGTGGCATCTATGTAGAAATGCCTAATGAATTTCAGTGAGAGATTTAATGCTTCATGGCTCCCTGAGATTTTCTTTCTTTTCACAGAAGTGTTATCCTTCACAGAAGTGATAACCTTCTTTTGATGCAACATTTGGGGGAAATTGCCCATTATTTGGTGAATCTAAATAAACATGTGTCCTGGAAGATGCCCTTCACTACAGAGTTGGGCTTGGAAGTGGGCACAGAGGTGTTGGGGAGGATGAGTCCCTTTGCTCTTTGTAATTTCTCCCCTTCTTCCCCATAGTGATGCTTCCACTTTCTACACTATCCCTGAGACCCACACAGGGAGAGGAAGCAAAGAATATTCTGGAAATGCTCTTCATTCCTTCAGCAGATGTGGACTATTGCGTCAACCAACAGATTTGTAGACTGGGATAAAAAGACTACTATCAGCCTGACAGTGTTTGTGTGTAACTAGTCATGGTTATAAATCAGAGTGGACGTTTAAAAAACATTAATTAGCTTGGGGTGGGGGAAAAACGAAAACCAAAATGCAATGTTTCATTTCACTAGACTCAAGAAGCAACTTTAATGACCCTGATGAATGTAGAAGCCAGCAATTGAATAAAACAACCCATTAGGCAGAAAACGTGTCTCATCATAGGAGCATTGATGGTCAACAGACGAGAGCTGGCTGACAGAAATTAGCCATGAGCAAAGCCTACACATGAATACCATGGAGTTTTCACCTTAAATGCCCGGGAATGGTTGCCTTGTTTTGTTGATATTGCTGTTAAGGAAAAAGAAAATCATGAATCTGGATATCCTTCCTCTTAATATTAACCATCTGCCCAAATGTAACCTGCTTATTTCCTGGCTGACATTTGACTGTTGTGGCTCTTTCTTTTCATAGTGATTATGAAAAATCCCTAATGGTGACTGGTGCTCACTAACGTAACTTGGAACAGTCAGTTGGAGGCTGTCTTCCAAGTTCTTCTTCAATTAAAACTCTTCTTCTCCCCAAATTCCTTACATTCAAATGTTAAAACTCCAAGAGGGTGGCCAGGCAAACCCATGTTCCTTGTGAAAATCTCCCAAAATGAAATCTGTTTTGGAAATTTTTAGAAGGTTAGAGGGAAGAGTTGAGCAAAAGCATGCAAGGCCAAGGTCAACTAACTCTGATTGAAGGGAAAAGGGGACTTAAGTCTGTTTTGCAGGGTCCCCCCAGGAGCAGAGAAGAATCATTCTTCTACTAATGGTTAGCAGCTGTTCAAACAGACAAGCTAACCTCAATTGTCTTAATCAAAAGTGGTTGAAAAATAATGTTTCAAAGAAGTGACAGGCTGCCATCTCTATATTTGAAACATTATGCAGCAAATGTTAGATTAGAAAAATGGGAGAGTCTCAATGATACTCTTCAAATTTTAGCTATTTAGCTCAAACTTTGACTTTTGCTTGGTCTATTGTCTGTATGGGGATATTCCATTTGAGAGAGTAATCCTGACTTCCATGAGCACAAGTGTGTGCTGCATGGGTAATACTAGAGGAGCATCTAAGAGAGTTTGGAGTGGTACCCCTGGTTAGCCACACCCTCAGAGTCTTCTCATGATCCCGAAATCTGACTGAGCCTTAAATCATCAAACTGAAGGGAAGAGTTAATTTTTCTTCAGCCTTGATTTCATATGTAGGACAATTACAAATAACCCCAAAGAGATGCCAGGTGACACTTTTTGTTCTGGGTTCCCAGGACAAGGGTACATTTGATTTACCCTTATTTATCAATCAGTATTTTTTACTTACCTATAACCCTTTTTATTAATTAGTTCAAAGTGCTCTATTGAAGGTTTCTTGGGACAGAGTCTCTGTTGCATCTGCATTGGCATTTTTCCAGCCCCTACCATTTCTGCTGTAGGTGTTCAATTCACATTAACCTGGGAGAGGATCTCATGAGCATTTAAAACCCCAGTGTGTAGAGGAGCAAATGTAAGCAGAGGAAATGGAGTGACTTGAGTTCATTTCTCACTTGGAGGGCTATGACCTCTTGGAGAAGAATGTGAAAGCCAAGAGTCAAAAGGAGGGAAAGACACAGCTTGTGCTGGAATTCCAGACTCCCTGCAACCGCTGGGTGATATACGGGTTGCTCTTGAAGGCGGAAACCTGCTCTGTTCCAAGTTCTCTGGCTTTTCTCCTTAAATGTTGGCCATAATTTCAGGCCAGTTGAAATGGATGCCATGTTATTGGGATTTACATTGCATGGCTTAAAAAATATTTCCCTTTCGCTTGGCTCTGAGCAATGTGTTTCTCCTTTTTACCTCTTCCTCCTGCAGAGATAAAATGCTCTGCAAGGAGTTAATGGTTTTATGGCCATGCAGCTGGCAGCAGTAGATCACAGAGCTCAGTACAGAAATCCAATTATTTCCTTTGTCTGAAATGAAAACCTATACTGGGGGAAGGGCCTCTGCTGCAGGGCTGCTTGATTTAAGATTTTGTTCTAGAAAGGGCGTGTTCTCTGATGCAGCTTGGTTCCTGGGTCACAAAAGCTTGCCTTTCTCCTGCTTATTGTTGGCCACCGAGCATGCTTGGGATCTGAGAAACAGGACAAAACTTCTTCTAGGTTTCTGGCTACTTTAGGGCTTAGACTGTCTGGTTAAACTAGTAAACTAGCATCAAATATCCCAGGCTAATGATGATGATGATTCCAAGAGCTTACTATCAACGTAGGAGACATTTCGGTAGTAATTTGAAAAGAGAAGCTGCTGTTGAGACCTTGAAGATCAAATGCAGAAAGAAATCTATAAATGCACTGAGAGATAAGATAGATGATTGATAGATAGATAGATAGTCCTCCCTCTGGGACTTTTCTTTGGCTTAGAGTGGGTAGGAGAGTTTCCAAATCCAAGCCAAAGAGAATGTTTGGATCTCACTTTTTTAAAAAAATAACCATTGCAAATGCAAAAAGAATAGAAATAGGTATCAGAAACCACTGTGTCACTTAACCTAACATTCTAATCTATTCTCCATTAATTTTGTCCCAATAATCTTGTGGAAAGGTGTGATTAGTGATAACGTACATAAATATGTTTTCCCCATAATAATCCTACAGAGGAGATGAAAGAGAACAATGGGTAATATGAAGGGAAGGAAGTTGGACTCAGGTTGTGGAGGAACCAGAATGCATCAGTTATGCTTATCAGGATGCTGGGTCTCAAGGGACAGAGATGGAGTTTGGCCAACAGTCATATGGCATGGCCAAGCCTATTGTGGGCTCAATAGGAGCCTATAGCAAACATAGCACAGTGGAGAAGCAAGGCTTTTCTCATAGGGCCACTGTTAATTAGATCTTTGAATGCTGGCGTGTTCTTACTCCAGCCTAAAGGCATAAAAGGTGGGATTGTGGGATTCTCACTTTATATGAGATGTTCCAACCTCCGAACTTAGCCCCATATCTGGGAAGATCTAGGATACACATGAGCAGGTGGACCCTGACATTTGCCATTTGCACTTCCTGTTGGCTGGCTTGGTAAACCAAAGTGAAATCATTCGAAAACCTCATCCAAGTCATCATTCTTGTCAATTCTCAAACTTGGACTATTTCTTTGTGGTCTGGCGTAGCTAACCAACTTAAGCCAAACAATTCTGAATTATTAATAAAAGGATATGGGATAGTTCATGGAATGAAAGGAAATGCTGAACAACCAGACCCCTACAGACAGGAGTCTGGCTTTATTTGGTTTATTCCTACAGGAGGCAGGAATTAATAAGCATTCTTTTGGGAGTGCCATCAATGAGATGGATTGGTTTCAAACATTTTCCCAAACTGGCTTCATTCCTCTGAAGATCCAAATTCCCAGGGTAGAGAATCTGAGAGGCAGAGTGCTGGTCACACGCCTGCAGTTCCACCCAAACTCTTCCCCATAAAGGAGGGATGTTTTCTTCAAGGAAAAGGAAGAAGGGAATGCGGGCCCATCAAAACATTGGCTTTCTCTTTTCCGGTTAGGACTCTCAGTAGAAGAGTTATAATCTTCTGATATTGTGGCCTCAAATCTTCCTCTGAAGGCAAACTGCCTTTGCAGAGGACACTGAAAAAATGATTAACCAAAACTTGTCCATATGTTGTACTTCATTCCTGAGCTAAGTCTATCCATGCCTATTCGCAAGTGAACAAGTTTCAGGATAATTTAATATGAAAATGATTACTGAGCATCACACAGTGCAAACATTGCAGGGCTGCATTTTGAAGAGAAAGTCTGTATTTTGGCTCCTAGAAGGAAATACTCCTCCTGGATATATGCATAAGAAGCTGATATAATTTTAGGTCTTGGTATGTAGAATAACAACTATTCTTAGCAGCCAGAAGGCAGGAGCTGCTGGGATTGCAGCAGGAAGAGTCACAGTAGGGCTGATGTCTTGACACTCTAGCACTGAGCACGGCAGCCTTGAATAGCTTTCTGGGCTTAGCAGAGGGAACTCAGATGCTATGTCCCTGCAGTATGATATTCTGTGTCATCCTGAGTCAAAGCATTCAGAAGCAGCTCTCCAACCCCCAACCCACCTCCCTAGGCAAAGTAGCCTCATTCTGAGGTCTGGATCTCTATCCATGTGCCTTCTCCCCACTCTCTGAGGGACCAAGGACTCTCTCCCTGCACAACTCTATCACAATCTCTTCTTAGGAAAGGATGTGAGATATTCATTCATACAAACAGTAAGCAGTAGCTAATATTCGTGAAACACTTTGTATGCTTCCAGTGTTATCTCTTTGAATCTTTGCAATGATCCCAAGAACTGGAATGCTCATTTTCTGTCCATATCCCCTCTTCACCCTTCTCTGTCCTCCTGTCTGCTGCAGGAGACTGACTTCTATGGACCATTCCAAAAGGCTCTCTGGCCCATTGGTTTTTGTTTGGGTCTGGCCAATGGGAGGCACCAACAGGTGGTTGAGAAGAAAGGATGACCAAAATGTTTTTCCCCCTGGTTCTCTCCCTGCTGTGCCAGGGGTTAGCAGTATCTGTTCCTCTTGGAAGGCCATGGCTCCTATTGTGTGTCCCTTTCCCATAGCTACAGCTACAGCTCTCTCTTTTCCATAGTAACCCTCCTTGTTCCTTCAGATCTAGGAGGGATGAAAGGCTCTCTACTTTAACCACTCCCAGAGAGTTTCAGCATGTCTTTTTGGTTTCTCGTAACCCTGTGTACACAGTTGTAAAATTCCTCCTTAAACTCTCCTCAATTACCTAGCTTGAATGTAGTACGCATTTGCTATGGCGACTCTTCCTGATAGAGCTCAGTATTATTGTCTCTATTTTATAAACAAGAAAATTGGCCCAACAGTGTGTTAAAATTCACTGGTAACTCTGGGCTTGAACCAGATTGTCCATCTGTAAATCGCAGGCTCTTTCTATTAACTCAGTCTACCTGATTATCTTCATGTTAAAGAGAGCGCATAACCTTCAGCCTTTCAGCATTAACTCATGTTTGGAGAAGTGACCCCTTCTTCTTCCCCAAAGAGTAGATACAGTTCTGTCCTACTGCCAAACGTGATCTGAGTCCTCGTTTTCAATTTTTGAAGAATCTTTCCTTCTTGGTTAAAAAAAAAAAATTGCTCTGAATCCCCTCTTTTCCCTCAAAAATACCTCCCAAGAATTTGTTATTTGTAATTCTATTAAGTAGAACTCTTAAGCGTAATTATTGGAAAAGAACCTTAATAAAATCTGACTGAAGGCGAGTTCTGAAATACCAGATCAGAGAAGAACCTAATTGGCTATTTTTTTTTTTTCCCTACTCTAGAAGCCACAAAGCACATTAGTGTTGCAAATGGCCTTAGAGATGTTTCAGGCTCTTAATCGTATTTTGAGTAACACAAACCCTCTTCAAATTTGAAAAAGCAGTGAACTCTCTCTTAATAAAAATGTGTAGTCTTTCTTGCTTGTTTGCGTCTCTCTTTCACACACATACACACACACACACACACATACACATACACACACCTATAGTATTTTTTGATTCATTGTCATCCCAAAGACCACTCATGCACCCACAGATTAATGCCCCCTGTTCTAGGCTAATCCCTTTGGCTTGAAGATGAGGAAGCTGATACTCCATTAGGTAAATGACTCTTGCCCAGGATCACACAGCTCAGCGGTTGTTGGTACCTCAGTCAGGTTGGGCTAAGCTCTGCGGCAGTAGCAAACAACAATAACCTCAATAGCTTAAAACAACAGTTTTTGTCTTTTTCTCATTCATGTGGTTTCCAGTGTGGGTTACCTCAGGCTCTGCTCCATGTCATTTTTACTCAGTGATACAAGGTGAAAGAAAAATGCCTTCTAGAATATCACCTATCATCATGGCAGAAGAAGAGAAAGCATTGCGAACCATGCTCTGATTCTTAAAGCTTCTGCCTGAAAGTGATACATCACTGCTGGTCCCACTTCACTGGCCAAAGCAAGTCATGTGGCTGTGCCTAGCCTCCAGGGTGGCAGCGAAACAATTGGCAGATTAGGACAGATCACTAATTTCTACCTTGGAAAAGCCAGGGTAGAACCAAGACATTTTCATATTTTGTCCAAATCTCTCTACACTTCCAAGGCTACCATATCACAATCTAATTGATGTGGATGTATCCCACAGAATTGTCCTCCACTTAGGAGGGCTATGTTTCTGATATAAAACTGAGCGTAAGTTGGAGGCTCCTGTTTGTTTTATTTTTAAATCCTGATTTTCTGGCACAGTTCATTTAAGATGCTATTGCAGCAAAGGACCCCCATCAGGGGAGGGGGGTCATTATTGATTTTATACAACACTCATTTTTCAAAGTAAAATTTTTTCTTTCTTTTGTATGGATTGTTCTGATGTGTCTTTGTTTCTAATACTCATTTTATTTTTAGCTTGGGACCCATGGTGTTGCCAATGCTAACACGGGGGAGTCTGGATTTTTCTTACTTTAGCAAGCCATGACAGTTGTGGCTCTATTTTCGTTTTCAATTGTTCGTACATTCCACAGTTTATTGAGTGCTTGCTTTGCTCTGAAGGTTGTAGTAAAGATTAAATTACAAAACCCACACAACCTGGCAGAGAGTAGTTGCTCAAAACATGTTAGCTGGGGTGTGTGTGCGTGTGTGTTTAATTTTTATTTTGAAGTCAATAAAGGATAATGATTAAGAGCATACCACTCTGGAATCTAAAGGGCTGGGTTAGCATCTTGATGCCTCCACTTACATAAGCCATAAGAGTTTAGACAGTTTTATTAACCTTTCTGTGCCTCAGTTTTCTCATCTGTTAGAGAGGGATGATAATACTACCAAACTCCTGGGCTGCGGTGAGGATGAACTGAAATAAATACATGTAAAACATCTACCACAGGATGTAGTTTGGAGAAAACCCTTGATAAAATTAACTAGTTATTGCTTCTTAGCATGCATATTGGAAAATAAGATGGCTATTTGCCAACTGGGTAGTATAGCAGGGAAGAAAGAGCATGGGCTTTGGAATTCAGCAGACTTAAATTCAAATTTCAGCTCTGTCATGGTGTGAATTTGGGCAAGTTACTTACTATTCTGAGCTGTAGTCTCTTCTTCGGTAATATGTGATAGTCCTCCTCGCCTTGCAGGGTATTTGGGAAGACCTCATAGAAATATGACACTGCAACATCTCACACCGTGCGTGACTTGTTGGAAGCAGTCAATAAATATTAGTTGTTCTGGATGTTGTGGGGCATATGGAGATGAACAAAGGAAACAAGTCCTATCCCCTGCCTTCTAGGAGTTTATGATCTACATGTGGCAATAAGACATGTCCACAAATAACTGTTGATAAGCCAAAATGGTGAGTGCCATGATAGAGTGACAACTAATGGGCTGTGGACGTTTGCATTTGATGAGTTACTATAAGAGAGTCATTTGAGCTGGGCTATTGGCTTTGGCTGCAAAAAAAGAAAAAGTGCACTTTACTTAAGGGACACTTTAATTTACAAATACTTGTTTTCTTTTCTCTCTCTTTCCTCATCAACCCCTTCCTCACCCCCTAGACCTGGGAATATTCTATTATGCACCACTGGTAATTTTGTCCAGAGAGGAGAAATTCATTACCCTTGCTGCCAGCATGGTTTGCTGATGCACTCTGTTTTCTGCTTGTGATATTTACAGCAGCTCAGTTAAGATTTAATTTTCTATTATTGTCTGAACTTTGCAGCTCTCATTTTTCATTTGCTGTCTGAGATTCATTGCTCCAGCACCCTGGAACCACTGCTGGAAAGACTTACTTAACATTCAGAATCAATGAACAAAGAGGAGAAACGTTTTACCAGAGACAGGCCTCAAGTGATGTGGGGTTTAGCTTTGATTATGAGCAATAGTTTTATGCTCTTCCTTCGGCTTCCTGTGAACAACTGCATTTCTCCACCTAATTATGAAATAAGATTCCTTGGAGGTACCTGAGCCTGGGTGTTCTTTCCTGAAAATGTTATTGTCTGGAATCTCCCTGGGTGTCATTAGCATTTCCTTTTAATCTTGGCCTCTGGACTTGCTTGATATTGTGGGAAGCCTAATTTTTCTTTTCCATCTCTCAAGTCTCTTGCTGGACCTGCCATATGACACAAAAACTTGTCTAAAGAGATCTCAGGGCCAGCAGGCCTTTTCCCTGCCTCATTATCTGTGGATTCATTTGGTTGGTGAGACAGGACTTTGATTAATGTATTTTTCTACTCTGGAGCTCACTGCTCCCTACACAATCTGGTCCCCTTAACCCCCTGAGAGTATTCTTCAGGGATGGAGGCGGTGGGAGATTTTCTCATCCCATTGTCTTTTATCCCATAGCCCTTCTACTGAGGTGTTAGTGGACGTATCTGGATCTATGGCATGTTAATAACTGTCTTCTGTTCCTCAACGCACACATCCATGACATTGTGCTGGGAGCAGCCATTTTGGACAGTTTGACTACACCATTCTAGCCACACTTCATTGGTGGGATGGGAACATTTAAGAAGTAGGGGCAATGAGTCTTTTTCTTGAGATTTTGGATTTTGGACTGAGAGAGCAGAACCTTGGGCTAGTCTTTTAATAGAGGCTGGAGCCACAGCTGTGAAAGTGAGGGAAGTTGCATGCCATTTTTCTTCCAAGTGGAGCCAGTGTATGGTAAGAGGAAAATGGAGCAGGGCTGTAGAAAGGAGAGAGTGGGAATGCAGGGTGGGAAGGTCCCCAGGGCATTTAGTTCCAGCTGTTCCTAACGCCCAGTAGTGTCTGTCTTCCTGTGGAGTTGACCATTCATTAGGTACTATAAGATACCTTCAAATCTTTCCAATAAATTTCCTCATTGGCTGGAGCAAGGTGGTTTCTGTCCCAGGTAATCAAAGAGTCTTAATTGGCACAATGCTTTTCTTTATCAATTTGCTGGTTTTATGCTTCTGGTGATAGCTAACCAAGAGAAATGTTAGATTGTTATTCAGCGCCCTTCTGACTGTAAAGGAAAATATTAAAACTTCAGTATGCTTAAAAAAGAATCACCAAATATGCTCAAAAGAATTGAAAGCACGGTCTTGAAGAGATATTTGTATATCCATGTTCATAGCAGCATTTTTCACAACAAAAAAGTGGAAGCAACCCAAGCATCCATCAATAAATGAATGGGCAAACAGAATGTGGAGTATACATATGATGGAATATTATTCAGCCTTAAAAAGGAAGGA
>CAUYSK010100279.1:0-16698 GCA_963575035.1 Avahi laniger
GCCAAGTGTTTGGAGATAGAGTGATCCTCTATCAGGGCACCAATTTCAGCACTTCAGGGTTATATATTTCCATGTCCAATCAGTCTCAGTTTTCTCATCTTAGGTGGGTATCACAATACTTACATTGCAGTGTTTGGGGGGATAGTTATTGAATTAATAATATATAAAGGATATAGTCTACTGCTTGGCATATGGTAGACACTAAACAATTTTCTTTCCTTTCCTTTCCTATTCCCTTTCCCTCTCTTCCCTTCCCCTCCCTTCCCTTCCCTTCCCTTCCCTTCCCTTCCCTTCCCTTCCCTTCCCTTCCCTTCCCTTCCCTTTTCTTTCCTTTCCCTCCTCCTTACCTGTGCCTAAATTAAAACCTTGTTGGGAAAATAAGGACTGACTCACTCATATTTCTTCAGAGAATCTAGAAAAGTTAGTGCATTTGTTTGAATAATATGACAGTCATGTATCCCTCAATTAGCTGAATTCTTTGTTCAACTAATTGTATGTTTTTATAGAGTGAGAAGGTTAACAAGTTGATATCAGCACTTTTCGCCTATCCCAATCTTCACAAATACAAAATTTTCTGTGGCATGAAAGTTGTTAGTTGATGTTACAATAAGACTTGATATATTGGACACATTTGGTGACCTTAGCCAGAAAAATATAATTCTAATGAACATATCCTGGCTAGCCCCTGCCTCTGCTCACTGCTAGAACTCTAAATCCAAGTACATACCATTCCATTGTATCTTTCCAAAAGATTCAAGGGATTATATTTAATTACAGGGATCATAAATTATTGGTGGTGGTGGTGATGTTCTTAATCTGTTGAAGTTTTTCAGACATTTTGGATCAGTTGCTTTGTCTGTGGATTGGAACATATGCAAACTTAATCTAAGTTAATATAAATGAAGCTCTTTAAGTATTAATCAGTTATCTTCTTGGTTCTACAAAAACAATATCTGCTTATAATGAATTAAAATTGAACTAGAATACACTGAATGTGCATCTACAAAATATGTTACAGCAGTTCTCCTAGCCTGTTTTTATTAGCCTACATTACTTAAAATTTCAGGATAGAGAAAATTGAGCATAATAGATACTTTTGATGATAAAAAGAGAATTCCTATTCAAATTCAAATAGTGACCCTTTAATTTTAGGTATTAAATACTTTTTTAATTTCATATCTACATATCCAATTTGATGCCTTATGAGGTAAACCAAGAAAAAAACTAATGGAGATCATATTATTTTCATTCCCATTTTGCAAATGGGAAAATTGGAATCAAAATATTTAAATGATTTATCCTAAGCTACAAATCTCTGAGTGTACAGAGCCAACGTTTCTTAACAGGTACTCTTTCTAAGATATTAATGGCTTATTTATCTAGAATTCAATGGTGGTAAGAAGACACAAGGGTGATACAGAAAAACACAGGAGTATGAAAGAGCAATTTCTGACTGTAAGCCTCTAGAGGAAAAAAAAAGAAAGAGCTGTCATCAAAATGGAGATATATACGTATCTCCTCATTCTGTTCCAGCCATACTGTCTCTTTGCTGTATCTTTAAAACACCAAGCACACTCTGCTCTCAGGGCATTTGCACTTGCTGTTCCTTCTATTTCAAATTTTCTTCCCTCAGATACAGTCACATTCACCCCTTCACTTGATTTGAGTCTATGTCCAAAATTGCCTTCTCAGAGAGGAAGACCCTGACTCTGATGTTGTCCCTACCTGAATAGTACACTCTTTAGCCACTTTATCCTCTTACTTTGCTCTATTTCTTTCAAAGCACAACCACTATCAGATATTATACTATATGTATTTCTTTATTTGCTACATCCCCGAAAATAGGATAAAAGTTCTATAAGATCAAGAAATTTATTTGGTTTGAAATAATGCAATAGAAGCCACTCAATAAATATGTATCAAATAAATGAATTTTATTTTTCACATTGTCATAAATAAAATTAGTATATATGTGATGTGATCTTTTACTTATTTTTTTAAATGTAAATGTTTAGGCAGGTGTGTCATTGCTATACATATTTGTGTGTGTATATGTGCATACACATTTCTTAGTTCTGTCTGCCAACAGGGCTAGAAGCAGTGACATCCTTGGAGTATATCATACCCAGATCTTGGTTTATAAATACTATTTTCCAATAAAGGGAACCAGGTTTCCTTGGGGAATGGCTGATTCCAGGGTCCAGGGAGGGGAATACAAGTTTTGCCTGGGGCATCTTACAGTGCCAGAAGTTATGAAAGTAATAAAAAAAAAAAAAAAAAGAAAGAAAGAAAGAGAAAAGAAAAAAGGAAAAGAAAAGAAAAAGAAAAGAAAAGAAAAAAGAAAAGGGAGTCATGTAAAAAGACCCAAGAGCCAACCTGAAAGAGCTTCCAATGGCCAAAGTTGGGACACAATCTCATTCAATAGAAGACTGTGCCCTTACATAGAAGAATTTTAGTGCCCATTTTACTAAAAACATAATCTCAGATATTCTGAGTGTTTAACGTAATGTTGGTTTATTAAACTAGTGGGAAAAAAATAAGATAGGTTGTTCCCTGAATGTTTTATGGACTATGAAAATTCAAAAATAGGTATTCAAATTTCCCCTAAGGCACTCATTGAACAGATCATCATCACTAAAGAGAATCTCGTAGTAATAGTACATAAAATAAAAGAAAGACATGTTGCAAGTACTTGAATTCCTCACACAATTAAGATTTCTAAAACATTTATTATGCTCCAGGTACTCTGTTAGACAGTAGGGAGATAGTTTTAAGTGAAACTGACATTGTCCCTACCTTTAAGTAGTTTATTCCTGAATGGATTGACCATGAAAATACTCTTCTCTTTAGTCTCCAAGGCCAAAGATATTTTCTTTATGACTTTTACACTATCACCTTCTTTAATTAAGAGCACAGATTTATTTAAGATTAATCATTTTCAAATCAGAACTAAAACTATGAGGGACTGACTGCTTTTTCATTAAGCCTGCCTGTAGGGCTAGAGTCTATCTTTTCTTCATTCCCTTTCCCAAAACATTGCAGATAGAGTATTTATTCAGGCCCATCCAGCTTATTTCAATACAAAGACTACTTCTGCTGCTGCTTCAGAAAGTATAGGGAACCAAGTGAATGAGATTGTAGAAAAACTTTCAATGTCCAAAGTTAACTTTTACTTTGAAGAAGAGAGATCAGTAAGAGGAAGGTTTGATACCAAGCACAGTGTTTCTTTGCTGAACAAGGTTTCATTTCAACTAAATATTTTTTCCTAAGCAAAGAATTTCAGTAGTTATTAAACAAATATAATTAGCTTAATTCTAAAGGGTTTAGATTGCTCTGTCATGCTATCATTTATGTTAATACCATGTGCCTTTTACGATTTTCTGGAATAAAGTCAGCAAAAGCAGGGCCAACTAAAATGTCACGACCTCCTGCTCTTAAAGACCAAGATTGAATTACCATATTTTGGTATAACAAACTAAACAGTAACTACATTCTATTTATATGTGGTACTTTATAATAAATACCAGAGTTTATTCTGGAATTTATAGAATAAAAAAGTTATATCATAAAAGCATTTTGTCTTTTTTTCTATAATTGTATATTAGGTTGCACTCAGTTTCCAGCAGTAAAAACTTAGGACAGACTTCTTACATTTAAGCTCAGGCTTAAAAAAGGGTGGAGATGGAATATGTCATGATAATATGTGAGTGTCTAACATGATCAAAGGACAGTATCGGACTCGTGCTCAGAATCTCTGTCCCTTTCTGTATGTCTCCATCTCTCTCTCTCTCTCTCTCTAATCATGACTACCAATGGCATCAAGCTTGAGTTTGAACACAGTGCTGCCATTTACCAGCTTTTTTCCCTTGAAAAAGTTATTTAATCTCTTGGCGCCACACTTTGTTAGTATATGAAATGAGCATAAAGATAATAGCACCTACTCCATTGGGTTGTTGCAAAGATTGAATGAGTTGCTATATGTAGGACACATAGAACAGTGCCTGGCATGGTAAGCATTTTAGAAGTGTTAGTCGTCCTTATTTGTATTCTAAGGTAACCACCAAAGTTTTCAATAGCCATTAATTTTTAAAATAAAGCAAATGGAGTTTTTCCTAAAGCAGTTTATTAAAGAATGGAGATAACCACAATAACCTTTCCCATATAATTTAATTAGAAAAATTAAAGCATCACTTTGTAAAAAGGATTTGATGAAGGCCTTGGACTCTAGAATGTTGACAGAGCCTGTCTACATTCTTAGGCCAATACTTTGCAGACAGGAAATGACTTCATACAACTCTCTGGATCACAGCAACCTTAATACAACCTTGAGTGCCTGTGGAAGAGTGGGTGCTATAGCATGCACTGGAAGTTAACTGGAAGCATGAGTTGACCCTATTTCCTGGTTCCTCAGAAAATAAGAACGTAAAATGAATGTCTCACTCACTCTTATCTCTGTCCAAGAATTATGAAATGAACAGTCAGAAGATATTGGGAAACAGAAATTAATATTTTGTTTTGCTTTGCTCTTGTCCTTATATTCCTGTTAGTGTGTTCCTTACTGGTTCTAACCCTTAATTAGTCCCATTTAAATAACCCTAGAGGAGACACAAATAGGGCCTCTTAGGTTATCTCATTTCCAAGCTTATATACATTATCAAACCTTGTATTTGACCATATTTCTTGACCTTTAGTTTGAAACTAAAAATGTTTCAAGTATAGCAAAAAGAATGAAGAAGTGAAATAAAGATGCTGAATGAAGAAGTAAAAGAAAAAAATAAGTTTCAATTCTAGGTGCTTTTAGAGAATAACAGAGTTAAGAAAATAATTCTAAGGAGACCAGAAAATGATATCATAGTTATAGCTGAAGGATAGCTAGCTACTTAATTCAAATGTTATATAGGATTTCATATGTCTAGGATTTGGAGGGAAAGTTATACAGTTAGCCATACTTATTGTCACTTACAATGTCAAGGGTACTATTTGACCAGCTTCATATATATTAATTTATTTCATTCTCACAACAATCCTACTCATAGTACTTCATTCCTATTACAAATGAGGAAGCTGAGCCCAGGACAGCTAAATAAATTTTCTAAAGTCACGCAACTAGAAAGACACAGAGCCAGAACTTGAAAATCAGATAATCCAGTGAGCTCAAAACCTTAAACTCTACCCCTTACTATTTGACAAAATAAGTGAATCTGTAAATCACTTTGGGCAGTATAGTTATTTTGATAATTTTGATTCTGCCAATTCATGAGCATGGGATGTTTTCCAATTTGTTTGTGTTCTCTATGATTTCTTTCATCAATATTTTGTGTTCCCCTTGGAGATATCTTTAACTTCCTTTGTTAAGTATATTCCTGAGTATTTTATTTTATTTTTGCAGGTATTGTAAATGGTATTGAGTTCTTGATGATTTGATTCACAGCTTAGCCATTATTAGCATATAGAAACACTTCTGATTTATGTACATTAATTTTGTAACCTGGGACTTTACTGAATTCATTTATCAATTCTAGGAGTCTTTTGGAGGAGTCTTTAGGATTTTCTAGATATAAGATCACATCATTGGCAAACAGGAATAGTTTGACCCCCCTTTCCCAATTTGGATGCCTTTTATTTCTTTCTCTCGTCTGATTGCTCTAACTAGGACTTTGAGTAATATGTTGAATAGAAGTGATAAAAGTGGGTATTCTTGTTTTTGTCCAGTTATTAGGGAGAATGCCTTCAACTCTTCCCTATTCAGTACAACATCATTTTTTACAGAATTAGAAAAATTAATCCTAAAATGCATATGGAATAAATAAAAAAAGCTCAAATAACTAAAACAGTCCTAAGCAAAAAGAACATCAAATTACCTGACTTTAAATTATACTATAGTAGTATAAATTATACATATAGTAGTATACGTACAATATGGTATGGGTATAAAAATAGATAACACAGATGAATGGAACAGATGAGAGAACCCAGAAATAAAACCATATACCTATAACCAACTAATCATCAACAAAACATGCAAAAATATACACTGGGGAAAGGATGCTGTATTCAATAAATGGTTCTGGGAAAATTGGATAGACATATGTGGAAGAATGAAATTAGATCCATATCTCTTATCACATAAAAAAATTAACTCAAGATGGATTAAAGACTTAAATGTAAGACCTGAAACCATAAACATTCTAGAAGAAAACCTAGTTAAAATTCTTCTGGACCTTTGCCTAGGCAAAGAATTTATGATTAAGACCTCAAAAGCAAATATCATAAAAACAAAAATAAATAAATGGGACTTATTTAAACTAAAAGCCTTCTTCACAGCAAAAGAAATAATCAGAGTAAATAAACAACATATACAATGTGAGAAAATATTTGCAAATTATGTATCTGACACAGGACTAATATCTGGCATCTATAAGGAACTCAAACATATCAGCAGGAAAAAAATAAATAATCCATTTAAAAATTAGGCAAGACATGAACAGACATTTTTCAAAAGTAGATATACAGATGGCCAACAAATATATGAAAAAATGTTCAACAGCACTAATTGTCAGAAAAATACAAATTAAAACCACAACGAGATACTACCTTACCCCTGTCAAAATGATCATTAATAAGAAGTTAAAAAGCAATAGATGTTGGTGCAGATGCAATGAAAAGGGAATGCTTATGCACTATTGGTGGGAATGTAAATTAGTAAAACTTCTGTGGAAAACAATATGGAGATTCCTTAAAGCAGTGATCCCCAACCTTTTTGGCACCAGGGACTAGTTCCATGGAAGACAATTTTTCCATGGACTTGGCAGGGAGTGATTTCAGGATGACTCAAGTGCATTACATTTATTGTGCCCTTTATTTCTATTATTATCTCATTGTAATATATAATGAAATAACTATATACTTCACATAATGCAGAATCTAATGCCACTGCTGATCTGACAGGAGGTGAAGCTCAGGCTGTGATGCGAGCCATGGGGAGCACTTGTAAATACAGGTGAAGCTTCCCTCACTCACCCGCCACTCACCTCCTACTGTACGACTGGGTTCCTAACAGGCCATGGACTGGTATGGGTCTGCAGCCCAGGGTTTGGGGACCACAGCTTTAAAGAATTAAAAGTAGATCTTCCATTTGATCCAGCAATTGCTCTACTGGGTATCTACCCAACGAAAAAGAAATCATTTATATTTAAAATACACTTATACTTGCATGTTTATCACAGCACAATTTACAATTGCAAAGATATGGAATCAACCTAAGTGCCCATCAGCTGATGAGTGGATAAAGAAAATTTGGTATATATACATATATATACACACACACACACACACACACACACACACACACACACATATATATACACCATGGAATACTACTCATCCATAAAATGAAATGAAATAACGTCTTTTGCAGCAACTTGGATGGAACTGGGAGCCATTATCCTAAGTAAAGTATCTCAGAAACAGAAAAACAAATATCGCATATTGTATATTCTTCCTTGTAAGTGGGAATTAAGTGGTGGCTAAGCATGGTATTACAGAGTAATATAATGGACATAGGAGACTCAGAATGGAGGAGGGCATAAAAATTATTATTTATTGAAATAAATAAAGAAAGAAAAAATTAATTAATTGAATGTTTAATACAATAAAGCAAAACTCAGGAGCTAAACATTTTAAGTTGAATGCCATCAAGATCTTTAACAAAGTCCTACATGAAGAAGAGAACATGACCTGTATAATTATACTTGCCAATGTAAGAAGGGACATGATTAGGGATCATTACTGTACTTTCTTGCAAGGTCCTAAGATTCAAAATAGAATGCTCATGAAAAGAATAATTACGGATTTCTCTTCCCTTATTCAAAAAATACTACAGAATGTTGTTATCCTTCAAGAATTAATATAGTCAACTAAACTAAAAACTGAGAGAAATTGAATAAATACAAACAGGATAGATACCTGATTCAATTCAAAGTTTAACTCTGAATAAAAAGAGTAAAACACTTAAAGAGAAAAATAACAGTATACCACTAACAGGTAGTATCTATCTCAGTTAAAAAAAAGTCTGAATTAAAATTCAGAAATATTTTACCAAGGTAGAACATATCAAAGTATTAAAAAAAAAACCCAAAAGTATTGATAGTCATAATAAATACCACAAATTACTTAATATGATACAATATTCATGACTATAAACACAATAGTTTAAAAATTAGGAATGGAAATATATTTTAACATGTTAAGGATCTATATTTAAAACCAATAATCAGCATCTTTCCTAACAATTAAAATGCTAAGAATGTGATGAAACACTTGAGATTATATTAATATTAAAATCAAGAACCCAAACCCAAAACTGTCCATTATGGTATGAAACAGAAACTAGTTATATGACTCTTGAAAACTACAGACATAAACATACGAGAACCTTATCATCACCCACTAAATTAAGTAAAAATTTTTAGAATTAATAAAATAATTTAGTAAGTTAGCTGGTTATATAAAATACAAATATCAATAGCTATCTTCTATATCAGCAACAATCAATCAGGCCCATTTCACATTGGCAACCATAATCATAACATCTAAAATTAGCTTTCCTTAAAGAATGGTAGGGAGAAAATTACAAATTCTACATAAGAGATAGAACACTTTAATAATTGGAGGACTATGCCAAGTTCCTAGAGAGTAAGTGTGAATATTTTTAAAATATCATTTTACCAAATTAATTTTAGATTTAATAAGAGTTCAATAAGAATTCCAATGGGATTGTTTTTGGAACTTGCTGGAATTCTTCTAAAGTTCACAGGCCACAAAAATGGACAAGATATTCTAAAATATTTTTAAAAGATGAGTAACTAGGGAGGATTTGCCTGTAGACGTTAAAAGATACTAGAAATCCATATTACCTTTTATGGCTGCTCTAGTTTTGATATTTAGTAATAATTCACATATTTTATAGATTTGTTTTTTAATAAAAATCATGTTAGCTATGAAACCTTGACTAAGTTACTTACATATGTTAAAATAAAGTGACCAAACAACCAACACTAAAAAATGAGAATTTCAGGTATTATTGACTCACACAGATTATAAATATACGGCACTTGGGAATACTATGTAAGGATGGGTCAGGGCTGTTTTTGCTGCTGCCAGAATTCAGGCATCTGTAATCTCTATCCTGACTGTTAAAAGAGTTATCTAACTTATCTCTTCAGTTCCTTCAGTACATTGTTCTTGTAGCTGAGAAAGTCATCCGCACAAAAATAAATATCACATTGCTTCCAACATCAGTGATTCCCTATTAATTACTTAGCTTACATTTATCAGGATACATTGCATAGCTCCAACCTCAATCCCTACCACCCCCTTCTGCCATGAACCTAGAGCCCAGATGTCCAGAACATCTCATTCACATTCTCTTATTTGTGTCATAATCATCGCTGTTTGCACATGATTTTCTTTCTGTCTAGAATACTATTATTCTATTCAAACATATCCTAATGCTTCAAGTCTTAAAGGTCAATTTTTTTTTTTTTGGGCAATTCCATTAAATGTCCATGAAAGCAGGAGTCCTGGTGGCCACTGCACCCCCAGTATCTAGACCAGTTCCTGTCACATAGTAGAAGCTCAGTAAATATCTGTTTCATGAATAAATAAATGAAGATCTGCTATAGCTGTATCACATTTTATTACAATTATTTGTTTATTTTCTTTAACATATTTGAAATCAAGGATGTGCTTTGAAAAGATTTGTTTTTTCATTTGTTTTAAGTTTGTCTTCAATGTCTGAACACATGGTTAGGGCATAACAAATATTGGTTAAATGAGTAAATACACATATTTAAAAGTATAATGTTACAGTAAAGGATATGCATTGCTTATAACTTGCAAACACTATGTATAATAATTACTTGCTAAAAGAGCCAATGAAAGAAACATATTTCTGTATTGCTTTATAATTAATTTATATTTATTGATACTACAGGTAATAGTGTTTAGACACTTTTGGAGTTAGTATCCTTTTTACATATTACCTTACAATGAAATGACAACTTTGACTCAATCAGTAGTCAATTTATACAATGACGCAGATGCTCTAAGCACTGCTGTTAGAGGATGTATGTTTCATCTTTAATTCTCTATTTAAACCTAATAGGGATATTTCTGGAAAGCAGCTTTCCTAAGTAGCCCTTTATTGGACAGAATCTTGAGCTTCAGCACCAATTTTGATATTATATTTTTCTGTCAGGTCCTTAGCATTACTCGTATGTCATACCACAGGTAATTATTTTCTGAGTAAACAAAATGTATAAGTGAGAAATTGGGGAAAATCCTAAAAATAACAATTTGTGAGCATTCTCAATCATTTATCATCTTTTGTCAACAGTAGACAGTCCAATTACAAATCCCACATATCTCCTTTATAATAATTTTATCAAGATCTCCCTGTACAGAAAGGTGAATATGTTTGCTTTCTATTTGTAAAGTTACTTGAGAATAATAAGTCAGGCTGTTTTTCAAAGAAGTCTATAATTAAAATTTATCCTTAATTCAAACTATTCAAATCAATTCAAATTATTGAAATTTATTGTACAAGCATACCTTATTTTATTACACATCACTTTATTGCACTTTGCAGATGTTGCATTTTTTACAAATTAAAGGTTTATGGAAATCTCAGGTCAGCAAATCTATTGACACCATTTTTTCAACAGCCCGTCTTCTAACTTCATGTCTCTCTGGCACATTTTGGTAATTCTTCCAATATTTCCATATTTCATTATCATATCTGTCATGGTGATCTGTGATCAGTAACCTTTGATGTTACTATTGTAATTGTTTTGGACTGCAACAAACTGTGCCCGTAAAAGACAGTAACAGTGTGTTCTGACTACTCTAGCAGTTGATCTTTCCCCCGTCTCTCTCCCTATCCTTGGGCCTTCCTACTCCTTGAGACAAAGTAATATTGCAATTAGACCAATAAATAATTCTACAGTGGCCCCTAAGTGTTCAAGTGAAAGGAAGAGTTGCACATCTCCCACTTGAAATCAAAAACTAGAAATGATTAAGATTAGTGAGGAAGGCATGTTGAAAGTCAAGATAGGCTGACAGATACAGGCCTTTAGAACCAAAAAGTTAGCCAAGCTGTGAATGCCAAGAAAAAATTCTTAAAGGAAATCAAAAGTGTTACTCCAATGAACACATGAGTGATAAGAAAATAAAACAGCCTTATTGCTGATATGGTGAAAGTTTCAGTGTTCGGCAGAGAAGATCCTTAAGCCAAAGCCTAATCCAGAGCAAGGTCCTTCAATTCTGTGAAAGCTGAGAGAGGTGAGGAAGTTGTAGGAGAAAAGTTGCAAGCTGGCAGAGTTTGGTTTATCAAGTTGAAGTGCAAAGGTGAAGCAGCAAGTACTGATGGAGAAGATGCAGCAAATTGTCCAAGATCTAGATAATTGATAAAGGTGGCTACACTAAACCACAGATTTCCCATGTAGACAAAACATCTTTATATTGGGAAAAGATGCCATCGAGGACTTTCATAGCTTGAGAGGAAAAAATCGGTGACTGGCTCATAGCTTCAAAGGACAGATTGACTCACTCTCCTATTAGGGGCTAGTGCAGCTGGTGACTTGAAGTTGAAGCCAATGCTCGTTTGCCATTCTGAAAATTCTATGACCCTTAAGAATTATGCTAAATCTACTCTTCCTGTGCTCTAGAAATGGAACAACAAAGCCTGGATAGAAAGCACATTTGTTTCTCATATAATTTACTGAATATTTGAAGTCCAGTCTTGAGACCTGCTGCTCAGAAAAAGAATTTCCTTTCAAAATACAATTGCTCATTGACAATGTACCTGGTCACTCAAGAGTTCTGATGGAGATGTACAAGAAGATTAATGTTGTTTTCATGCCTGCTAACACAATATCCATTCTGTAGCCTATGGATCAAGGTGCAATTTTGACTTTCATGTTCTATTATTTAAGAAATATATTTCATAAAGCTACAGATGCCATAGATAGTGATTCCTCTGATAGATCTGGGCAAAGGAGATTGAAAATCTGGAAAGAATTCAAAGTTCTAGATGCCATTAAGAACATTCATGGTTCAGGGGAAGGGGTCAAAATATCAACATTAACAGGAGTTTGGAAAAAGTTGATTCTGACCCTCATGCATAATTTTGAGGGTCTCAGGACTTCAGTGGAGGGAGAAACTGTAGATGTGATATAAATAGCAAGAGAATAAGAATCAAGAGTAGAGCCTGAAGAGATGAAAGAATTGCTGCAATCTCATGATAGAACATTAATGGATAAGGAGTTGCTTTTTATGCATGAGCAAAGAAAGTTGTTTCTTGAGATGAAATCTATTCCAGGTAAAGGTGAAATGTTATGAACCTTGTTGAAATGATAACAATGGATTTAGAATATTCCATAAATTGCATTGATAAAGCAGTGGCAGGATTTAAGAGGACTGACTCTAATTTTTTTTTTTTTTTGAGACAGAGTCTCGCTTTGTTGTCCTGGCTAGAGTGAGTGCCGTGGCGTCAGCCTAGCTCACATCAACCTCAAACTCCTGATCTCAAGCAATCCTCCTGCCTCAGCCTCCCAAGTAGCTGGGACTACAGGCATGCACTAACATGCCCGGCTAATTTTTTGTATATATTTTTAGCTGTCCAATTAATTTCTTTCTATTTTTGGTAGAGACGGGGTCTCGCACTTGCTCAGGCTGGTCTCGAACCCCTGAGCTCAAACAATCCGCCCGCCTCGGCCTTCCAGAGAGCTAGGATTACAGGTGCGAGCCACCGTGCCCAGCCTTCTAATTTTGAAAGAAGTTCTACTGTGGGTAAAATGCTGTCAAAGTGCATCACATGCCACGGAGAAATCATCTGTGGAAGAACCAATCGATGCAGAAATTTCATTGCTGTCTTATTTTTAAAAGTTGCCACAGCCATCTCATCCTTCAGCAACTACCACTCTGACTAGTCAGTAGTGCTCAACATAGGGCAAGTCCCTCCACCAGCAAAAAGATGACATCCAAATAAAAACAAAATGAGGGTAGACATCCTAGTGTTTGCTTTCCTCTGTCTCATATTAATATGGAGTCTCCTTTGACACTTCCTTGATTATAATCAATAAAATGTCCCCAAATCATTAATGTCATTGTATAGCACTTTTTCGCCTAAAGTTGAAGAAGCTGATGTCTACTAAAAATGAGAGGAAAAAAAGACTTTCTGAAAGTAGCTCATGTCTGAGAAAAGATGTAATGGAATGTCACATACTATCCAGCAAAACCCTTGCAAATACTAATACTTGGTGTTTATTTTATTTATTTTTATTTATTTGTCCTTTATCTTTATTAATTTTAAAAATATTTTTTATGCATGTGACAGAGGTCTTGGACTTACCTATATTCGTTACAGTAAGACAAACCCATTCTGCCCCTTTTTCTAGTCATATAGATTAGACATGCTAGATTTAGCGTGAACACACACACACACATACCATACAGACAACAGTAGCTACAGAAAATATTTATGGTAAAGAGAATTTCACTGAAGGCTTCTATTTGCTTTTTAAAAGTACAAAATGTCATAGAAATTATTGACTGGTTCAAATGTTGCTAATGGTAAACACTTCTTTGATTACTCATCTCTTTAAGAAAATGAGAAGTACTAGGACTCTTCTGAAATTATGAAATGCCATCCCCACACTTCCCTGGTGTCTGTGCCCTGGTCTATATCTTTACTGCCATGAGAGATTGCTATGCCTGAAACAAAGGATCACCTTAGCACAGAGAAAAAAACAAACGCTCCAAGTATCTATCTAAACCAGCAGCCCTGGTAACAAATTAGAAAAATGCATCTGTTAATGATAAAAGAACAACTTCTACTACTATGTCAAAAATGTCTCAAAATATAATAAAGGTTTGTCTCTATTTGTTTGTAGAAGTAGCCAAATTCTCTAACTGGGCTGTCTTCCTGGAATGAGTTTAAAGTCTAAAGTGTTCATATTTGCCTTGACTCTGATTCTTTTAATACTTGCTTTGCTTCACACCAGTTAAAAGTGGAACTGGTGAACACAAGGATAATGCAATACTTGTTGCATTGATGAATCACATTGATTTCAAATGTTGTCAAAGGGGTCAGAAGTGAGAAAACAGGTGAAAGCATTCAGATCAAGCTGATAGGATAGATCAATATGCTTCTGGGATTGAGTTACATATTCGGAATTTAACTGTTATGGGCCCAGATGTTCTATCCCACCTGGTACTGAAGATCCAAGACAAAGAGATTGGAATTGTTTCAGCTGGAGCCTACACACTTAAATACAGTGGTCACTAACCCCTGTATCAATTTAGAATAAAGGCATATCAGCAGGTTTTAGAAGTAGGCTAAGGACTAAATCATCACCACCAGCTGATTCAAGACTTACATCTGTACACAAACTGATATAAAAATAAGATTTAGCTCTGTGTGAAGGAGCTTTTAGGATGTAATAATAGCTGCTTCTAAAAGATAGAAAAAAGTCCCTACACATAGCTTCTGAAGTAGATGATGAGCATCAGTGTTGCTTACAGTCAAACCCAAGCAACTTGAACTTGGCAAATAACTTTGTTGAGAAAACGAGCATTGCTGAAAAGAAGTTTTGGTTGCTGATCAAGTTTCTTTTTTCCCCTTTTCACTTGATACATTTTGAAAATGGACATAGAAAGCCCTTGGTTGACCCAAATAAACCCTGTATATATCAGATTATTAGTCCCATGGGTTACTTCTGGCTACATTTTTTGAGGATAGCATCCATCTTAAGGCATTTTAAAATTAGGGCTGTCTCATGAATGCGGTAAAAATGGAATTTATAACAAGGTCACTAATGGAATGTATTTGTATGACTCATTTATCCTTTTATAGGATATGCATGGCCAGACACAAGGGTGTTATCTACAGTGTTTCTAAAATTACCTCTCTGGAACTTTCGTCCAGCTTTAAGAAACTTCAAAGAAAGAGTAAAAGAAACATATTTCTCCTGGGTGACTTTAAAAACAGGTAAATAATTTTTAAATGAAAGAAAGAGGATCTCTTGGGAGTCGTGTGCAGGAATCTGTACTTTGACAAATACTTAAGCTGGGCAATACAGAAAAATTGGGGAAAATCAAATATAAATGAAGACTTTCAAAGTATAAAGGCTCCAAAAAGATGCTCTATGTGTTAGGAAAATATAATAAAATGCTTCTTACATATTTTATATTTTAATGGTAACTACAACTGAGAAACAAAAAAATAAAATACAAACAGAAACCTTTCTTCAACTTTATGAAAGAAGCAATTTGAGCCGGCAACGACTACATGCAAAGGAGCAATTTTTTTTGCCCTCCCAGTTAGTGAGTGATAAGAAAACATTGAGCCAAACATATAATCTTTTTACAGGCTACCTGAACATTCTATAAGTATTAAAGAATTTATAATTTTAAATCTATAATGAACAAAAGATAGCCTATTGGTGCTTTAACTCTTCAGTTGTAATACTATTCTTCCTTTGCATTTTGGTGTTTCATTTGCAGCTGGACATTTGGTCACCACCAACACTGGCTCTACCTATTATTATATCATTCATATAGAGAAAATTAATTCATTGAACAAATTATAGAAAAACTGCTTTGTCAAATTTGGGATTATATTTTATTTTATTTTTTTTAGTATGAAAGTTCTGTTGCTTTTTGATTATATGAAGTTTGAGGAAGGAAGCCACACAGAAAATAAAAAGAAGTGAAGTTGATGGTCAAGCTCAAGTTTGCCTTTACCTCAAAATGAGTGGGCAGATGCCTCTGGCTCTCTAGTATCTGAGAAGGCTGTAAAGAACACAAGTCCTCCCAGTTCCTCAAGACCCCTGAGGCAACTCTGTCTCATAGTTCTGAACGGCCTTGACACACAGAGGTCCCAAGGAGAGAAGGAGCTACATTTAGCCTCACCTCACAGACTGCACGACAGAGCCCCTGCAGCTTGTTTCTTTCCAAAACTAACTGAACGTAGGAAAATGAGGATAAGGGTAGATAAAGCTGCAAAATGGAGAGTGGCAAAAGGCAGGGCTGAGTGCCACCCTTCAGTCCTCCTTCTGTGTACATCAGTCTCCAAATGTTTGTGACATCAACTTTGCCATCTCCATTTCTGGGATATAAGAACTACGGGGCTTCCTTTTATTCCTGACAGGGAATTTTGGTACACTGGCCCTGGAAAAAGAGTTCTAACATAGTCTGCTCTTCAGTCTTTGTCTGAAACTTAGTTGAAACATTTGACATTTGAAAGAAGCGGTTTAAAAGATAGGTTAAATATCCATTTCTCCAACTTTATCTCTGTTTTAAGTTATATCCTAAGAAAGTAATGTTGCTAGATTATATTATCTTAGATCCTTACAGAAACACCTGATAAAGGTTAAGATTTAATGTTACATCTTCAGCTTTTATAAAGGTGAAATTAAAACCTTGGACAAAGAAGACAGAATAATAGCCAGCAAACATATAAAAAAAATAGTGCTCAACATCTCTAATCATTAGGGAAATGCAAATCAAAACCACAATGAGATGTCACCTAACTCCAGTGAGAATGGCCTTTATCAAAAAGTCCCAAAACGACAAATGCTGGCATGGATGTGGAGAGACAGGAACACTCATACACTGCTATTGGGACTGCAAATTAGT
>CAUYSK010100281.1:0-39400 GCA_963575035.1 Avahi laniger
AGTAGCTGGGACTACAGGCATGTGCCACCATGCCCGGCTAATTTTTTCTATATATTTTTAGCTGTCCAATTAATTTCTTTCTATTTTTGGTAGAGACAGGGTCTTGCTCTTGCTCAGGCTGGTCTCGAACTCCTGAGCTCAAATAATCTGCCCGCCTCGGCCTTCCAAAGCACTAGGATTACAGGCGTGAGCCACCGCGCCCGGCCTCTTAACAGAATGGGTAGCTTCAGGGAGGGAGGAGGCTACCACTCAGGCAGGACTCAGCAATTAGCACTGTTCTTCAGCCATAAAAAGAGTGATCAACTTTCTTGAATGAGGAATGGAAAAGCCTAGGTGCTGTCTTCCCTGAAGTGTTTTGGCTGTTGGGTAGGTGGGTGGGTGATCCCATCACGAAGCCTGGGAAATAGGGCTTGGTGCTGCTCTGTGGGCACACTTGTAGCTATTGGTCTACCTCCTTTTTCCTTCTTCCTTTGCATGTCTTTCTTTTCTGTCTCCTTTATGTCCTTTTTATTTTATATTCCTTCCTATTCTCCTTTTCAACCTTCTCTTTCCCTTTTTCTTCACTTTCCTTCCTCCCAGCTATAGGGTATGATTTTGTAAGTATAGTAAAAATTCTGTACCTAATATCTTATGATATAGGAAAAGAAAATCTCATGTATGACTAATAACTGGGGAAAGGTCTGGGTTTCTTGGTGTTGAGAGATCTATAAGATTGAGAAGGAATGTATTTTTTCTGCTACAGTGATATAGTCTATGAATATATTTAATTTAGCCTACATAGTTAAAAAAAACACAATATATTTTAAACACAATAGCAAAAAGATACAGAAGCCAATTGTATTTGCTTTATTGTTTTTGGAAGAAAGCAAAAAATCATTGCACAGATTTGTTTGTTGTTTTTGCTTTTGAATTAGTTATAGAAGAATAGTTATTTACAAATGAAAAGCATATTTTCTTTTTTGCAGACTACATTCTTTTTCAGTGCACTGAGATACATAAAAAATTGTATGACCTTTTTTTCCCTTTTCATTGGATTAATATAATTCTTTGACAGTATATTAATTAGAGTAAAAAATATTTTTACAGTGTTGCATATGATCAAGTTTTTGTTCATTTATCATTTTGAGACTAATTCCTTGGGTGGATATTAAGGAGACCAGAGAGAAGAGATGACGTCAGTTTCTTTTGATTGCAAAGAACAAGACTCACTCAGGTTTCCTGAGTAAGGCTGAATTTAGGAATGAAGAAGGCTAGAATCCCAGCCACATGTCCAGTCTTTCAGGGACTCCAGGGAAAACGGACTGAGATTCAGCACCGGGAAGTAAGCAGTGTGGCTCTTCTGAGCAGATTCCCTCTCTGCCCCCTAGTGACCGAGTTGATTCCCTGCCGTTGGAATGATGCAGCTCCCTCTGTCTTGCTTTTCTTGATGCCAACACTGTCTTTATTCTGGATAATGTTTTTCTTTGTCTTCTTCAGACTCAGTTTCTGATCATTCGTAGTGTTTATTCTTCATGACTTCTACTGCCTCCCAGCATCTGTAAAACACTTTCTTCCTGTACATCTTTTGTTTTCTGCTCCAGCTACAAACAGACTGGTTCTTTTCCCGTATAGTTCAGAACACAGAGCACATTCTTGGTTCAGGTAATTCACTGTTGCTTTGTTTAGGTGGAGCTTTTGCACCAGGTCCCCACATAAGCCCCTTAAATGATCTAGTCTTAGCTTAGCTGCCTGCTCTAGTCTCTTCAGAGGGGAAAGGTTATGCTGAGTGCCTTAAGGTAGGCATATTCTTCCAGCAGGGGGGTGAGGACAGAACACTCAAAGATGAGATTTATAGGCATGGCAGACATTCTGAGAGCACACACTTGGCCAGGGTGAGTGTAGTAAGGAATTACTTTGTCACAGGAGTGCAGTGGTTGGAGGACTTGCAGTACCTAGCCCAGGGACCTGCTCATAGTTGACCTTTTTGCTTTGAGTGAAGCCATCAGTTAATGGGAAATAACTACTCCTCACTTAGCTTTTGAGGCTTTCTTTAAATCTCATGGCATATTTTACTTATTGTCCCCTAATTTAATTCACACATTTTTCTTCCAAATTAATTGTCATTTGTTACTTTATGGGTTATTTCAATGCACAGATGGGACTTAGAAATACATAAACAACTTGTACAGGGAGTTAAATTTACTTGATAATGTTGACATCTGTAAGCATGTAAGACTATTTCAGTTTTAAAAAGTAATAAAGATTACATCTCAGAATATTGTCTTTATCTTGAATAAATTGCTTTTCTGCAAAGTCCTTGGGCAGGCACTCAGAGATTAAACACGTAACGTTGGCAAAAAGCACAGTTAAAGTTTTTAAAATGTGAAAGGAGGTTGTCTTTAAATGTATATGCTTTCAAATGTGTGTGCTATTTCTGTTTAACATGTGTGTGTGTGTGTGTGTGTGTGTGTGTATGTGTGATTGTTTGATTTTTGTCAGGGTGGAGTTTGGAGACCTATTGATAAGATTTTTCTCTTTTCTTTAATACTGTTTCCATTCTTCACCCAAATCCTTCCCAAACATCTATTGAGCATTTACTATGTCCCAGGCACAAAGTAAGTGATGTAATTTTTATCTAATTCAGACATACAGTAAGTCTGTGATTGCTATACTTATAATTTAGCTGACAAGATGTAAGTAGTTTGAATACTATGGTTTTCTTGATTAGGCAGCAATTTTCATTCATTTGTATGAACATCTGATATATTGTTTCAAACTTCACACTGTGTCTGTTTTCTTCTGTAGTAGGTTTTCTTGGCAGGTATTAATGGAAAAAGTAAACATTATTATTTCATTTGGCAACAAACAATTCATAGCTTAGAATAGTTTCCTCATAAATGCACACTCTAAATACAATGGGTGAGAGTTTTTTCTTACTAGGACTATCAAGAAAAATATACCGTTAACCAAAATAAGTGAAATGAAATGATAAATAGCACACAGGATTTTAGCATGCAAACTGGATGTATTATCTCCCAGTTTTAAGAAGAAAATAAAAAGAGTCGGGATTCTTGAGTTGTGATCTTGGCTGTGATGCTACTAACTCATCTCTCAGTGATTTTCTCTTTGGTAAAAGAAGGAAAACAGAACATTACATATAGGACAGGGTTGTTTTGAAAATAAAATGTCATTATATCAGTTAAAGCATTTTGAAAAATTAAAAGGACCCCTACAAATGTATCATTATCAGGGCCGATCTAATTTGTATAGATTACTACTCAGAAATTAAGAATTAAGCTAGATACAAGCTGTTAATGGGCTTACATTATAGCATTTATAATAGCAAGTTATTATAATTGTCTCCTCTAACAATGAGAAACTAAATTTCTTCATATCTGTCCCCATTCCCCAGTACAAAGCAAGACATTGACTAGGTGTTAAATAAATGTTTATTGGATGAATAAAACTGGAAAGGAGATAAGGAAAGACCAAACTTTATAATATCCTAGTCTGATTACTGTAAACTGCTGAGCTAGCTTTAGGTCATATTTCAGAGAGAGAGGTAGATCTATCAATGTGGTAGCTAGGTCATTAATACCCTGTGCCATAGACTATGAGATTGGAAGACTTTTATTTCTCCTCCTCCTCCTCCTCCTCTTTCTTCTTCCTCTTCCTCTTCCTCTTCCTCTTCCTCCTCTTCCTCTTCTTCCTCTTCTTCTTCTTCTTCTTTTCTTCTTTTTGGCTGTAAATGGTTCCAGCAAAACATAGAGAAGGATGTGCTCCTGGCAGTATTATCCTTGTTAGCTGTATTAAGTGAAGTCTTCATTGTCTCAGAGAATGTACTGTACTGATTTGATTTTCAGTGATTTCATGCAAAGCAAAGAGAGGAAGACTGGTTTTCCCAGTTTTATCTAACCATGAGTTCTCCAGAAGTTTGACCTCCTATGGCTAATACTAGTACTTTCCCCTAATAATGGATTCAGAGATTTAGGAAGGCTGCTGTTTGATCATTTACTACTTTTAACTACTCATGGTTTGGAAATTAGACATTGCTAGTATTATATGATCCATTTTCTATGGCTCAGTGTTGAAATATCTTTTCAAAAGTTTACATGCAAGTACAGACTCTGACATCACTTGTTGGAAAAGGGAAATTTGGTTGTAAATTTTACCTTTTCGGCACAGGCTATAACTTCTGGAATGCATCTTTTGTGGCAGGTAACATGATCTGACATTAGTATAATGCTTACACTTTTGAAAGTGTTTTCACACATGAACACTTTTGAAAATACCCCCAGAAGAAAGGGAAAATATGTATTATTAACATTATGTTGTAAGTGCTCTATAGGTTATTTTGACCTAACCACCATGTACTATATTTAATCGTCAAATGGAATTAGACTTGACCTTTTTTTGTTGACATTTGCACAAGCTTTTATTCTTCTAATAAATCTGTGAACAAAGATGAGGCTTTGCTATATCCATGCTCAACTATATCATTCGGTCTTGGGAGACTAAGCTCAAATGAGATGATTGCAGTCTTCTTTGCTCACAGGAACCTGTCTTCATGTGTCATGAATAACTGAAGAAGTTAGAGATACTTTCAAAGTTTTGTTAAGATAGAAAAAATTCCCTTCCGATGAGTAAAGTGTGTAACAGAGAAGGTTGAAGAGAAAGATGTTCAAAGCTTGGATAAATATAATTCTTGTTTATTATAAGTGTTTCATGTATTCATTTTATAGCATTGTCTATATCTTATGGGCTGGGGAATGGAATGATTAAAAGATATTTATAATGCATGGCCTCTTTCTTCAGTGGTGACAGTTTACTGAGTTCTTCTTGAAGTGGGACTATGTTCTAACAGAGGGGAAAATGAAAAAGAAAATTCTGGAGAGGGATCGGATACCTTTCAGCAGCAATGCTTATTGAGATAGTATAATATATTTGAACCTATTTAAGAGAAAAGAAAAATGGTCATCATTTTTTATAAGAAAACAATGAAGAAAAATGAGCTTCAACAAGCTAAACTTTAATTTATTTAATAGTTGGTATTTGGCGAGAACTTTTTGGTACTTTATGATATTTTGCAATGCTGTGATGTATACCAGCATCTAGTCTTCACTTGTGAAATTGCAGACCCACATATCTGACATATCCTTAAATTTCTTACAAGATAAAGATGGGTTTACTTTTCCTGTTCTATAAACACTGATAGTTCGTTTATTTTTTTGATAGACCATTCAGATATCACATAGTAGATATTAAATCCTTAGGTGATAAAAAGCTATAAAAATTCAGTTGTCAAAGCAGATAATTACTCTAGAATTTCTGTGGCCAGTTAATAAGACAAAAAAGATTTACTTAACTATTGTTGTTGTGAAAAGCTTCAAAGAAATAAGAAAATACTTTACCAGAGCAGAATCAGGTTGAAATAATTCTATTCAGCTGCCAGTGAGTTCTATATTTGCCTACAATGCAAAATATTACATTAATTCATCAGGAATGAAGAGTTATCATTCATCTTTGTGCAATTTTTAAATTAGGAAATATTCCACATCACCTAACACATATCAAATTTATGAACTTGTTGATACCTCTCCTAGATCTGTTTACAGTTTTAAAAATTGATCTCCTCTTCTGTCTTCAACAGAAGTGATGATGTGATTAATTTAATATCCTAACCTAAATTTGTGAAAAACTATGTTACGTCATTTCTTAAGCAAACATACAAAATTTAAAATATATAAATTCTCTCCTTCTAATTCTGAAAAATCTAATGACTGCTTATCTGAAATTCATGTCCTTTTCCAGCTTCTGACAACAACAAATGTTTTCCAAACACCGAAAGAGTAGCTGAATAACAATTTTGTAGGAAACCTTCATTTCCTTCAACATATCAATCAGTCATTTTGGCCCTTTACTATTTTATAATGTTAGCTCAATTTTGGGGAAGACATATAAAATTCAATGAAATATACATTATACATTAGTAAATAATATATATTTGAAAGTAATTATTTGATGATACTGGACAGAAAACTAATTAAAACTCAGTTAAGCAAAACAATATATATTGGTTATTGTAATCAAAGGTTCTAGAGTGGTGCTTCAGGCATGGTTGAATTCCGGCATTTATATATTTTTTTCTCTATCCTCACTCTGTTTTCCATTGAGTTGGATACATTTTAAAGCAAGAAAACTGAGATCAAAATAGTCACCAGGCTTTCAGTCTTTCAGTTAATTAACTCAAGTGGAAAGAGATTGCTTCATTCTAGTTTTAGAAAAAGGTGCTTATTTTATTTTCTTTGTTTTAATTTAGTCCACATTTATATTTATAAATGAATAATTATGATTGGCATTATGGTGCTTTAATTGACCAGTCTGGGAATTAGCACTACTCTCACCCTTAGCCAAACATAACTACCAGGAAGGAAAAAACAAGTGTAAGTCTGCAAAGGAAACCCAGGGTGCTATTACCAGAATGTTCTTTTTGGGGGGGGAGGCGGGTAGGACAAGTGGGGTTGAGTGGTGGCAGGAATGTATGTATTATATATACTAAATTAAATGAAGAGTGAAATGCACACCATTATGTAATAATACCTCTGAACAAAAGAGCAGCTGTTTAAAATGATATATTAATGCTAACATTTGGTATTAATTAGAGTAACATAAAGAATGATTGCAAAACATTGATACTGAAAATGCTTGATTGCTGAAGAAAGACCTTCAAATATAACCAGTCATCATATAAAATACTAGTGTTGTTTGTATCATAAGCTAAGACTGTCCTCTTCTCTAAAACAATTATCATATATGGTTAACAGTAGATGCATTTTAATATTCTTTTTGTGCTTAATTATATTGATATGGAAGGTATTCCAGATTTTATGATACAGTATTTGTATAATTTAAGTTAAATTATATCCAATTATGGTGATGTTATAATTAATTTAGAATAGAAACAAGGATTAGTAAAGCTCCTAGCCCCTGCCTCCCCCAGCGGTGGAAAATTGGAAAACTGAATAAAAGCTTACTGAAATTTGTGTTTAAATACGTTATGCACCTTACGGATATTAACATGAATCAAATTAAACTCCACAGGACTGGAAAAATTAAACTAATGACTTTTTATGTAATCCAAGTATATGAATGCTTTCTGGCCCAACTTTCCATTAAGGAATTAACCACAGTTTCTTGATTTCCTTCATTCGAATAGTCTCTAATGTGCAACTATTTACAAAAATGCTTGATTAGAGCCCTTATTGAAGAGGTGCTCTATTTCCATTAATACTGAAATTTATTTACTTAGTTTTACAGCTTTTGATAGTAATATAAAAATTAAGGGTGGCTTTTAGCATAGAGGTTGTATAAATAAGTTTTTATTCACCTATATATTTTCTTAATATATTAAAATACTACATTAAAGAATAATGACTTATAATTTTCATCCTCTAAGATGAAGGAAGGAATGGGCTTAAAATATGGAAAATATTTGGAAAAATTCTGTTTCTACAGCTCTTGGTGCTGAAATCTATATTTGCAGTGTTTTACAAATACACTTGATATCTGCTGGGATGGGATCCAGGACTGCCTGTGAATGCCAAAATATGCACATACTCAAGTCCCGCAGTTGACGCGGTGGAACTCACATATATGAAGAGTTGGCGCTCAGTATCCATAGGTTTCACATCTCACAAATACTACATTTTTGATTATGTTTAGTTGAGGATGTGAAACCTGTGGGCCAACTATATTTATTGAAAAAAATCTACCTATGAGTTAACCCGTTCATACTCATTGTTGTTCAAGGGTCAGCTGTAATTCTAGTGTTAGATGACAAACTAAATAAAAAGAGGATTAATTACAAAAAATTAAATAAATTAAATCTATAAAACATACTAGACAACATTTTAACCATCAAATAAACTTTTTTAACACCTATGATAATGACTTCATTGCCTTAATGCCTTTGTACATAGACATTAAATTCATAGCTAAGGTCTTAATGTGAGGATTAACATTTACATTATTTTGTGGGCAAAGTGTATGACAATGACGTTAAAGGAAACTCCAAAGTAAAAACCAGACTTTCTTGATCTAATGAAGGAACTGAGTGAATAAATGTAATTATCTGTGAGAAGAGCAACCAAGTCAGAGGGAACAAAAAGTTCAAAGGCCATAAGCTGTAATGTTTTCATTGAAACCTCAGAAAACCTCATTAAAATATCATAAAAATGAAAAGCACACCACAAGGATAATAAAAATTATAAAATAAGCATTTAATAAAGTAAATACATAAAATTATACTAATACTTCACTGGCAGTTAAGGAAGCATACATTTTAGGAAAAGAGAAAAAGGTTTGACAATTAAATAAATTGTCAAAAGATTAAATCATTCCTGGCGAGGGTGGTTTAAATGTTGCATTGTCATACGCTATTAGTCTAAGTCTATGTTGATATATTTTTCTAGAAAATAACTTGGTGATATGCATTAAAATACTTAAAAGATCAAATACTTTTTGACAGAAAGTTCACCTGTAGGAAGCCACAATAAAGGAATAACTAGAGATGGGCATAACAAACTTTTATGTACAAAGATATGTACTACAGTGTAATTAGTAATGTGAAGGTATAGAAATGTTAAACAAATCAACAAAAAATAATAATTATTGTGAATTGTTAATTTTTGTGTGTGTCAAGCACTTTGATTAATGCTGTGTGTGGGTTATGTCGTTTCTTTCTCAGTCCACATGATGTGTAGTTAATGTTTATTTGTTAATGTACCTAACACTGTTTGTAATAGACCAGATCTTCCTCGGTGGAACTCACTTTTCATGGTGTGTGGAAGTCATGTGATTTAGGAGAATTGAGCATATTTACGTGTTTTGGAATGCACCCTGATTGTCTTAAGCCAGTCAGTGATTCTCTGATTGGTTAGGGATGTGCTTGTCACCTTCACCTTTTGGCCTAGACAAGAATAAATCCCAGAACTTTTGATTACTAATTGAGATGGAAATTCTCCTTTTCCCTTTGCTTTCACTCTTGTCTGTCTCTGGCTTTTTTTGCTCTTTCTTACTCTCTGACTCTCTTGTTCTTTCTTCTCTTGCTCTTTCACTGTCTCTGAACACTTAGAAAAGAAAGCATACATCTTGGGAACATTTTTTAAATGTTCTAGAATAAACACATATTAATATAATTTTTATAAAAATCATTAAAAGTTGTTTACTATTTATGTATTTTCCATTAGATACCTATTCCAGGAAAAGTTGTCTTACTACTAGGGGAGAAAACGAAAGCAAAAAAAAAGCAAGGGGTCAAACAAAAAATTCTTTTCACTCACTCCATATACTTCAGTATATAAAAAGTACAATAAAAAATTGAGAAAATCACAAAAAAAAATAATAGGAAAAATGGGCAAAAGGCTAATAGTACACAAAAGAAACAAATGCAAATGAAAAATCATATTATGAACCAGTTTTTTATGTTATCATTTAATTTTTCAATTGAATTAATATCAATTTAAAAAACCCTGATATACACAGCGACGGGGAGATTGGGATGAGATTTGTGTAGTTTTTCATTGCTCTGGGAGTGTAATTCACCCAATTTTGCAGGAAAATTATTTTAATTACATACAGATTTTGCTCCAGTAATTTCCATTACCTTTTGTCTCCATAATCAGAAATTATATTATGATTTATATTAATGTAATAGCTAAAATATATTATATACTTAGAATACACCATTCAAACTTTAAGTGTTTAAGTGTCTTACAAACTTTGAAATGATTTGTTTCCTAAAGCAACATGATGTTAGATGATACGGACGATGAAACAGAGGCATATCCTGCTCGAGGTGAATCAGGTTTAGAATACTTGCCAGGCTAACAACGGTCATACATTTTTAGTCACCATGTTACTCTCCTTCAAGTCTACTCATCATAGTGTTTTTTATGAATAGATAATATAAAAATGGAAAACTCTTAATGGAACATAAGAATGACTCCAAAAAGTTATAGTGATATGGTGTGGGAGCATGGTATGCTAACATTAAATTATTTATTTGAAGACTTATTTAATGATATAGGAATATGCATGCACTATGGGTGAAAAGAGGTAGGAAACAAAATTGTGTAGTACAGTTTCGGTTTTAGAGAAAGACTGGTTAGAAGATATCTAAATATTATGTTTTAGTTTATCTTAATATAGATGATTTTTATTTTCTTTTTATAATTTTCTATATTTCTAAGTTTTCTATATTTCTAAATATATATGTATGTATTTTCACTTCTTTGAAATATTGCTGGATTGTCTTCCCTTTCTCTAGTCAGATATATTTTCTTTTTCAAATTACCATTCCACTAAAAAAAGTTCCTCTACCCCTCGTAATAGTTTCACTCTGCAATTATTGATTCGTTCATACATTATATTTGAAATACATCATTCATTAACTCAGGTGAATTTTTAAACTGAGGCCATTTGTCACAACTCTCTATCCATCTTGGTGCCTGTACTGTGTTTCCCACAAAAGGCACTTAGTATTTGAGAGATCAAAGTTTTCAAGAGTTAATCTTAAAAAAGAACAAAGACTTTACAATAACTCATTTAGACTGAAAAGTATCATAACCAAAACTTTCATGGAAAGTGACTGTATTTTCCACTGATTTCAGCAAAAAGAGTGAATGACTTGATAATTGGTCTCTTACTTTTTCTAATTAGGAATATTTCTTGCCAGTGACAGCTTCAAAGCACTGCTAAAAGTTTCATGCCAAATGTGGAGGAAAGAACTGACTGAATTTGTTTTTAAATTTGTAAATTTAAAATTTTTATGTATTCTGAAAGAATTTGTCATGTCTCATCTAGTATCACTTTTTTTCATTACCATACTGAGAGCTTTGAGTAAAGAACTTTGAATGCACATGGAAAAATAACAGATGATGTGAATTCTTGGTCCTGATATCTCTGGGGCTAGAAAAACCCAGGGGCAAAGTTGTCTTTGTTCTATTCAAAGACTTTAAGGACCTTTCTAGTTTTACATCTTACAAATATGAATGTCTGAGTCTGTTTCTATTTTGTATTAACCATCTAACAAATACACACAACTTTCTAAAAGGGTTGCTTATCTCAGCCCCTCACTTCCAGGTCTCTTCAGAGCCGTATCAGCAACATGACCTTCCTAAAACACATATCTTATTGCACTATTTCCCTTTTCTATCATACTTCTGTCACTTTTAAAGTAAAATCCAAATTTTATAGCATGGCATTTAGATTTCCTGATGTGGCCCCACTGTATCACTCAATTTTTATGCAAAACCTTCTCCTATAAGCATTATAATTTCAAATCATATATACCAACTAATTGCCTCTCCTCTAAGGTGGAATGTTCCTTCTTATTCCTTTGCCTTTGCATTTGATGTTCCCTATGCTAAATGTGGCCTTCCCCTGCCTTTGCATGTAATGTTCTCTTTGCCAGATGTGGCCTTCTCCAACATCCTCACTGAACAGCTTCTGTGAACTGAAGATTTACAGGTTTCATCTTTTTTAAGAAGACTTTTAGGAAGCTTCTCTATGTTTCCGCAGCAGCTGACCTTGCCATTAACAAGTCCTTAATACATTAACACGTGTGAAACAGGATATGGACTTATTTTCTTCTTCCTAGTGGCTAACGTGATTGGGAACTCGACATTCAGTAGGTGTTCAATGAATATTGGTTTAATTAATTAAATTACTTTTCCAATTTTAGTTTTCTTAGAGTGCAGGAGTATAGTTATGACTATATGTGTGCCACTGCCTCAATGAGAAGACTAGAACATGCAGACGATGCTTTCCGCAAGCCGCTTAGGACAATCATCCCAACTCACCTTGTTTGTACCCTTTGTACATTGGGGTGAAGACATTTGAGAAGATGTCTTAAAGACATGCTAAGGCGTTTGGAATTTGTTCATTTGGTAACATGGCCAGATTACTTGCTAGAGAAATCATGACTGGCTAAGGATGGATAGGTGGGGGCGCAGGCTGGGAGAAGAAAGCCAAATGGAGTCTATTGTATTAAGTAGAATTGAATTTATTCTAATTTGACTACATGTAGGTGGTAAGGAAAAAAAGAGGGATTAATAATGCCGGGTTTCTGGCTTGATCAATTAGAGTGAGGATTGCACTATTAATTTGATTAAAGTCACAAGATAAATAAATAAATGGAAAAAAGAAAAGAAGAAGAAAACAAAAAAAATCAGAGCCAAAGGTCAGATTTTGTATATTTTGAATTAAGGAGCCTGCAGAAGATAAAAAAATGAATATTTAGGAAAACATTTTTAACAAGATTTTGCAAATTCTATTGAAATATTGTTAAATTCTTGGACCTAAGTAAAAAAGAGAAAGATGATTTTGAAAACATTTTAAGATCATGAAAATTGTGGTCTATACTTCATATGATGCCAAGTAGAAATACAATTTGGCCTGACTAGTTTGTTTAGCTTGGTTTTATTGTACATGGAATATTTAAAGATATAAATGTTGCATTAACAAATTGAAACATCTAGCCATATTGCCATGTTATAATGTTCTTCATAAACTAGTACTATTGGAGAAAAATTAAGGTTTTAGTAAAGAAATGGTTAGTGTCATTTAATTTCATATACATCTTCAAATTGCATGAGAGTGTATGATAAATGATGGCAAATAGTATCAAATTGACTGTATTATGTTCACACTAAAATTTTAAGAATCATTTGAATTGGAAATCAGGATTTTATATTTTAAAATGAAAATGTTCAAAAGAGCAGCATATAAGCACTTCCCATTTTTGAAAGAATATTCAAAATAGTCTTCCTATGAAAAATCTAGTCATATTAGACATAGAATAATAGATCCGAGTTGGAGTATATGTCATTTTTCTGCAAGAAGAAAGACAGAAGTTGGCACAAGTTCATTCTTGTTTTTTGACGTGGGTGTTTTTGTGCCCTTCTTTATTCTGTCACATTGAATAAAATATTCTAGTTCGAAAAGTATTTCCTGCAGTAAAACTGGATTTCAGTCCATCTGAGATAGAAATAGACAGTAGGATGTTAAGTTGAATTGACCATTTTAAGGAAAATATTTACTTTCATAAAATTTTGGAATGGGATTTATTGAATAGTTTGGTTAACTGTTACTCATCTTGGATGATTTCTCTCTAAATTCTGTTCATAAGACCAATATTTGCCACAAGATAAATAGAAAAAATATTAATACTATTGTCCTAAAAAAGAACAATATTGTTCCTCCTTTTCTCTCCTCTCACCTGAGACAAGCAAACAAGAAAAATACGATCTGGTAAATCAGACTGGGAATTATGACATAGTTCCACAGTTAGCTTATAGCAAAGTGTCATGTTTAAAATTTCCTGTCCAGGATGAACTCACCTATTTCTCTAGCTGGAAATAAAGCTGCGATAATGCAATCTTTACGTTTTGCAGAGAGATAAAATGAATTGTATCATTCATACATGCTAAGATCCAGTACATGCTAAGAGAATACCATATGATTTAATAAATAATAGGATCACTGAGTAGGCAAACATTTTTCACTAAATTTATTAAATATCTATAAATGTTCTTAAAACATACTGTGCTAATATTTTAATTCAAATTTAAAGTTGTTGCCTTTAGTCATAGACATAGATGTTGTTGATGATCTGCCTGTAACCTTCTCTTTTAGCACTGCAGTCCAAATTGGCAGAATTTCCAATGCCAATCCTTGCATTTCTTTACCTAAGGGATTCTTTGGCCACCAGACACCATTTCACCAATCAAAGCAGGCTGGAAGTGCCAACGAATTAATGCCCCTGAGAGTAGCCCTCAGATAATGACTAATGAGAGCTGATATATAAATATCCTAGCTCTAATTCTTTAGGTCAGATACATCTGAGGGGTGTCTTCTATATTGGATGTCTGATTTTCCCCAGCCAGATTAAGATGCATTTGTCAACAGTTTTAATGGGCCAGCTAATGTTCCCTGTACTGATAAGACGTCTTTGACGCCTTGTCTCACTTCCTTTCTCCCCTGCTAGTCTTTCCCGGCATCATCTCCCAAACAAACTTCTTGCACTTGAATTATTACCTCAGGGTTTCCATCTGGGGCAGCATGAACTAAAATTCTTTCTTTCTTTCTCTCTAAAATTATGTTAGGAAATGGAAAAGAATGGAGTGAACAAATAGATAAATGGGCTTCTAAAGAAGATTGTGGCTAAGATGGGAAAAGATAGCTTTTAGAATATTCAGATGACTTAGATGCAAACACAGAGACAGGGGTAAAATATTAATGACATGGAGATCTGTCTATATTTAAGAAAAGAAAATATATGGATCAGGCATCACCAATGTTTGTATCAAGGTGCTTGTATCAAACTTATGGTAGGAAATATGCCAAAAGACAAAAGAGTTAGATGTGTTTCCCATTTTGAATAAAACAAAAAGAACTCCTTTGGGTGTTTTGGCAAGGAGAGAAGATACTATTCAGTGAATTTTCCTGCTTCTATTTGAATTTATGTCAGAGGTACATTTGAAATAACCAGATTAAGGGAAGACCTAATTTGTGCTTTTGTGTCTAGCTGGAAGACCTTTTGTATTTTGTCTGTTGGCATAAAAATTTTAAAGTTTATTAACCAATTGATATGTTTGTTTTAGTTATGGAATGATAATGCGTAGAAGGATAAGCTATCTAAATGCCTCTCCATAGCCATCAAAGTGGAATGAAAATGAAAATAAATCAGTGCTTGCTTTATTGTTTCACTTTCTTAAGCATCAAGAACAGGATATGCTCTTGGTTAGTTAAAAATTTAACACATTATCTCACAATCTTGCTACTTGCCAATACTAAAAATCCGTAACAACTTTTTCAAGAAAATGACATGTGTTATCATTGCTTTCCTAGTATTCAGTAATTTTCTTGAACTTTCACAAGAAATATAATTAGAATTGAGAGGTACTATAATCTCTAAAATGAACAAATGTAATTATTGATTAAGTCTACTAAGTACAATTTTAATTTTATTTTTAGTTATATGTGATTCCATCTGATATACAGAGGAGAGAAAGTAGTATAAGAAGAAATTTGATGGCAACTGTATGATAGAAGCTATGTAAAGTCAAGTGTCTATATTCTTTCAAGTATATTTGAGCATACTCAGGTAAGAATAAATGATTGTTTATATACTCTCCACCACTTCCAAAAAAAGATTTGAAACTATAAAAATGCTTTTATTTTATGCTGAATTTAGAAATATAGTCTTATTGTTTAAAATGATAAAATACAGAAAAGTGAAATAAAATTAAAAGCACCAATGAGCCTATTTTCTGAAAGTAACCTCTGCCATCATTTTGTTTCATGTCATTTTATGTTTGTTTTGTTGATTTTTCTTTTTAAAGCAAGTTGAAATAATATTATATGTATTCTATGTTGATTTTATTTGTTACTTTTGTAACAAATTAATTTTTTTCTGTTCTTTGAGAGCACGAATTAATGTTTCATATTTTTCATTATATCTATTAATATATAGCATGAGTGATTTAAAATATTTTTAGGTTGTGTGTATTTGTTATTCAGTGAAGATCCTTATAGATAAAATGATCTATATATCACTCACTTTGCATTAATAGAGTTACTAAAATTAGCATCCCTGATTCAATGACTATGATCTTTTAAAGACTTTTTATTCTCTTTGCTGAGTTTACCTTAAGAAGGTGGTAATGAGTTAAAGTTTTCATTAGCCAGTTTCAAAAATGTTTGTTGAATAATTGCTAATTTTTTTTATTAAAAGAATTCCCCTAACAAAACCTAGTTTGATTTGAAGATAAAATTCAAAATTAAGTTAAAATTCTAAATTTTCATTTCAAGCAGTAGCTTCCCCTACTCACAAATACTCAGGAAATATATTCCCTTACATAACATAAGAAGCCTAGAAGAAAAATGAATATTTTGTATGTATAATTTTGCCACACTGTTTAAAAATGCACCATTTATAAATGATAGCAAGTATACACTTATTCAACTAATATTTACAGAAAACTTATTGCACTAAGCCTAAGCACTGTGACCAGTTGAGCCATGGTAGTGGTGATGATGGACATTAGAAACAGGACGATGCAGAAATAGTTCCTTGTCACTTGTAACTGTTAATAAAATATGACAAGATAAAAAAACACATTTCAGTTCCTTAGATGTAAGTAGGATGTAGTAAGTGCCAAGAAAGAATTAAAAGGAAAAGACGGTTGGTGATGATGACATTACCAGCTTTGGGAATTGAGAAACTCTTCACAAACAACAGACCACCTGAGTTGTGCTTTTAAGAGTAGGTAGAACATTGGCAGGTATTTACATGAAGAGCCAACCGGGGGCAAAAGTAGATGGGTGACAAAACATAGGGGATGTTCAGGAAGTTGGAAAGATAGGGTAGATTACAGCAGAGTAGTGGGAAATATGTTCTGTGATTTGGATTTCTATTTGTATTTCATCATTATATGGAGAGGAAGGATTACAGGGGAATCGGATGATCGATGCTCTCCTGTAAGAAGCTTAATGTAGAAGTGCTATGTGTGTTAGACTAATGAAGAAAAGAGCAGCCTAAAGGAAGGCAGAATAATTTGTAGGCTTTTTTTTTTTTTCATTTTGATCAACATCTGCCGAACACTTGCTATTTGCCAGGCACTAAGCTAGAAAGTATAGAAAAAAAAAAGATGAAGACATAATTCCTACCCTGAGGAGTTTATAGCGTAGTGGATGAAACATGCATGACAAACAAATGAATATAATATACGACAGTCCAACAAAAGAATGTATTCAAGGAAAGAGTAGTGAGTAATTAATTACGTTGGGATGCAGGTACTGGGTTATCAATAGACGAGACATAAAGTCTCCAGGTTACCCAAGAAGGAATGTTTCTAAATTTTATAAGAATTCAATAAGAAACAGTGGGGGTTTTATCCAGGGTGAGAGAAGTGTAAATAAAAAACGGGATGTGGATAGATGAGATTTGGTAGTGGTAGAAGCAGTGGGGAGTTAAGGGAAGGTTTTTTTTTCCCCCCTTAGGCAAGAGGGGCATGTTGGTGGCATTAACAGAAAGGGGAAAATAGAGCAAGGTGGAATTTTCATATTGGTAAAATTAGTTTGGTTTTGAACACTGAGAATTTTTCTACCCTCTTTCAGTGTGCTTTGCTCAAGCCTTCACTAGAGTACTCATAGCGTTTTAAACTTTCATTGCAATTCCTTCTGTAATTGAGGATTGATTTATTATTCAAAATGACTTGAGTTCTTTTAAAATGAAAGTACAAGTACAATAAGAGTAAAAATAACTTAAACCAAACAAAACATATTAAATATGAAGTAAAGAGCTGATTGAATTCATAACCACTGTATATATAATTTAGTTTTAGACTTTCCAGTAGTCACAAAAGTGGATATATGTTCTTGCTCTGAAAGCTTAGATAAATTTATTATGAGTCTTCATGTAATGGATAGGAAAAGTGTCCTTACCTCTTAGAGGTACCTTATATATTACATTGTTAAAAAGAAAGGAAACTCTGTTAACACATAGCCGTGAGTAGTAGGTTTGTAGAAGTTCAGAATTCTGCTCTAGGATGCCATTCCTGACTTTTGGAATTTGGACCAGATCCTGCTCCTATGTGTCATATACCTTAACACCATGTATGTTCCTTTGTCATAACACACAGTGTGGGCTTGTCTGTCATCCCCTGAGACTAAGATTCTTGAGGATTGAGTCATCATTTGTAATTATAGATATAAATTTAAATCTAAATAAAACTCTCTACATTTTTATAGAGGATACTCCATAAATATTGCTTATACACAAAATTGAATCTATTTCCATGGCTTAATTGTCTTAATTATCACTAACATAGCCTAGAAAGTGTTGTGTGCTCCCTATTAGTTTCTCTTTCTGTGTAATAAATCGCTCCAAAACTTAACCAGCTTAAAACAGTATTATCTCATTGTTTCTGTGTTCCAGGAATCTGGGCACAGCTTAGCTGGTGCCTCGGTCTCTAGGTCTCTTATGATACTGCAGTCAGGTTGTTGGCTGGAGCTCCAGTCATTCACAGTTCAGCTGGGGCTGAAGGGTTCACTTCCAGACTCAGCCTCCCCACAGGGCTGCCTCATCATATGGAAGCTGGCTTCCCCCTGGACAAGTAATCCAAGAAAGAGCAAAAGTGAATGCCCGTGATGGAAACCACATTCTTTTATAACCAAATCTGGGAGGTGGTATCCCAACTGTAGTAAGTTGAGTGGTGGCTTCCAAAATGATATGTTCAAGTCCTAACCTGTACTACTTGTGAATGCAACATTATTTGGAAAAGGAGTCTTTGCAGTCATAATTAAGGATCTTTAGGTGTGATCATCCTGGATTAACCAGATGAACTCTAAATCCAAATACATGTATCCTTAAGAGATATACGCAGAGAATATATTCAAGGAAAGAGTAGAACCTGTGAAGACAGAATCAAGGACTGGTATGATGCAGCCACAAGCCAAGGAGGAGCCACCAGAATTTGGCAGAGGCAAGGAACAAAATCTCTCCTACAGCCTGTGGAAGAAGTGCAGGCTTCCTGACACCTTGATTTCAGACTTCTGGCTTCCAGAACTGTGAGAGGATAAATTTCTGTCTTTTTAAGCCACCAGGTAACTGTGGTAATTTATTATGGCAGCCACAGGAAACTAATATGCCCCCATTTCTGTAGTCTTCTGTGTCTTAGAAGTGAGTCACTTGGTCTAGCCCACATTCAAGAGCAGGGGATCACAAAGGGGCGTGCATGAATACCAGCAGGCAGAAAGCCTGACAGCCATCTTAGAGAATACCTACTTGGTCTGATTTCTGGATACCTCCGTTTGTGTGCTGTATCTGCACAGGTGGCCCAAACTCAACGGGTCAGATATTAAAGTCATTATCTCACATTCTTAAAAATCGGGATCTTTCATTTGTATTTCCTGCTTCTCTGATTAAAATTATGATTCACTAACATAGTCAAATTGGAAAATTTAGAGTCAAGTGAAATTTCTACTTTTTTAATATCCATTATCTTTCATTGATTAACCAGTCCTTTTCATTCTGTTCTTTAAATTTTTATCATAATCTTTTTATTTTCAATCCCACTCCTACTGTTTAAGAGTCATCCACGCTCTCTCTAAAAGTAGAATAGCACCTAAGTGGTCAAACTGTTTCTGACCTTTTTCTCTTTTAACTTTCCCTGCAGAGTAGCTTTTGAAAACCCAAACAAGATTATGTCATTCCCTTTATTTAGCATTCTTCATTGGTTCTCCCCTGTCTGGCCAAATAAAAATTAATTAGCAGAAAAATAGCAGACCCTTGTGATCTGACTCTTGGCTTCCTAAAATTCAAGTTTCACCTTTAATTATTTTTTAATATAGATCTAAAGAATTATATAAAATTTTAGAAATATATTACATTCTCTCATTTTTGCTTGTCTTTTCCTATGATTCTCTTTTCCCATTAATAGAATAGATATTTAGTTTTTTTAATATCCAAAGTACCTAGCAGAATATTACAATATTAATGACCAGTACAGAATAGGTTTTCATTTGCTATAAACTAATGTCAAGGACGAAAGAGCTGTAAAAAGAAGAGGCCTAAAACTCAATAAAATTGCTAAACTTGCAGACTATCCTAAAGTGGAAACAAATGAAAGAGAAAGGGATTTAAGGGTGGGGTGAAGGTAAATGTAAGTTTAGTGTAAATGTGAAGAAGAGGCAGAAGGTCAAGAAAGTGGGACAAAAGGAAAAGTTTTGGTTTTGAGACCATAAATGAGGTTTGGATTCAAGTGTACTTTAATGTGTTTCTAAGGTTTAAAGAATCTTAAAAGATACAATCTCACAGACATTACGACATATTATGCAGAAAGTGTGAAGAAGTCTTTCAAACTAGTGAGGAATAGCATAAACAAAAATGTGGTGGAATACAGGAAAGTAGCAAAAAGGAGCTTGAAATATAATTTCTTCCGTCCCCTCTGTTGCAATAAATAAGACTAATAGCACGCCCATCTGGAGAGAGTCTCTAGGGAAATCTCTCAGTGGAGAGCAAATTCAAATTCTATTCCAAAAATGTATTATGCCTTATCAGCATTTAAATACAAAATAAAATAACCTTAAGCCATTGAAGAAATTGAAGATTGAAATAAAAAGTCATTTTACTTTCACTGACCTTTTAAAATATACATTTAGTGTATCTAGTAATGTAAAGCATACTTCTGTTCTTACGGTATTCAAATTAATCTTCGCCTACATAATGTTAACATTAGTTTTCACTTAATGAAGAGATTTAAAGAAAAAATGTTCTGTAATATTTATGTAATGTGTAATTAAAATAAAAGTTTCTTTATAAATTAATTGCTATTTGAATGAAATAATGAAACCTAGCAAAATGTCGCTTATCAAATATATCGGTTTCTATGTTGCAAGGTAGTAAACTCTGTGCACTTTTATTCCAAACTAATTATTCATGCTATTATGGTATCTTTTGTTATTTGGAAGCCTTAACTTACTTATAGGTAACATTGTTTATAAAATGGTTTAATTTACTTTTACAGCATGATTTACACTGAGAATATTTAGTTCAGTGAAAAATAAATATTTTATAAGGATAATTTTTTATATAAAGAGTGAAATAAATTAGGGAGAAGAGTAGGATTTACATTAATATGTGCAGTGCATGAAGAAATGGAAGTGGGTATCTCAATGAAGGAAATTGGCAAATTATGAATTTTAGATTGTGTGGTTTATCAGTTTGGCCTGACAATCTAAAGTGGACATCTTTTGATTAGGTGACTGTGAAACAACACCTATTTCTGTAAGCAATCTGTGCTATAGACTAATCACATCTATGTTTGAGGAGTCTGTTATTAATTTCTATTCTTAGATTGCAAGTAACAGAAACTAGTTCTGTATATTAAGCAAAAAAAGGCATCTTTCTGAAAAAGTATGGGTTAGCTCATCAAATCAGAGGGTATTCAGATGAAATAGTTCACAGAAAAGTGAAGAGCCAGACTGTTCAGGAGATCTAGAGAGTAGGAAGTGGGGAGAGACTGAAGGATACTGCTATGGAGCTCAATTTTTGAGCAATAGTGTATTTTAATGTTCTTCCTCTCACATTCCCCAAGGGCTGAGTTTGAGTCATTTGTCCTCTGTCAGGAACCATGGCCCTTGATGAACAGTTCCCCCAAGACTGTATTTGGAGAGGGTGGCTCCCAAAAGGAACTTCAAAGTTCTGGGACCAGGACAGAGAATTGATATGGGGCAAATAAAAACAATACATATCTGCTAAAGCTCTTTTTTTGTAAGTGTCATTGAAAAGCCATCAAACTATTGGCAATAAAATCTCAAATATTAAGGGTTTTTCCAGTAAAATGACTATCTATTCAATAATAATCCTGCTCAGTTATCAATAGATACCTATTATCATGAAAAATCATTTGTTCTTTCTTTTATACATACTCATATTTATTAGTTGCCTATCCTATGTCGATTGCTGTATTTGGTGGTGAGCATAAAACTATAAACAAAGGTTACTCCTTGCTTTGTATGGAACTTATAATCTAGTGAGAATTGAAATGAAACCATTAATATACTGCAATAAGTCTAGGATGGGAGGTGTAGTCGTTTTCTAGGGCTGCCATTACAAAGAACCATAAACTGGGTGGCTTAAAACAACAAAAAATCATTCTTTAACAGTTGTGGAGACTGGAAATTTGAAATAAAGGTATCAGTAGAGTCACTGTCCCTCCATAGGCTCTAGTGGAGGATCTTTTTTTGTTTTCTCCGCCTCCTGGTGGCTCCTGGTATTTCTGGATTTGAGGCAGCCTAACTCCAATGTCTACCTCCATCTTCACATGGCCTTCCTCCTGAGGTGTCTCTGTATTCTTCTTCCTCTTGTAAATACACCAGTCATTGGATTTAGGGGCCATCCTAAATCCAGAACAATTTTCTCAAGATTCTGACCTAAGTACATCTGCAAAGATACTATTTCAAATCAAGGTCACATTCTGAGGTTCTGGATGGACATAAATTTTGAGGGGATGCTGTTTAACCCACTACAGGAAGGTACACGATACTGTTGGTGCTCCTAGCAGGGTCTGGGTGAGAGGTGGAGAGGAGAAGTGATGGTGAAGAGCCTAAGGGGACAAATGATAAGGGAGCAGGTAAGGACTTCGACATTATCCTGAGTGCAGTGGGTGCCACTGCAGGGAATTAAGCAAGTGAATGACCTAATCAGATTTGTGCTTTACAAAAGTCACATTGTATACAACATGGATAAAAGGAGTAATTGAGCAAAGCTTGAGAAAAAAAAGCTAGCTAGGACCCTCTATAGTAATTTAGGTTTGAAATGACAGTGGCTTGGAGAAGGAGATGCTGGTGGGACTGAAGACCAGTAAATTAATTCTGGTATGTTGACAGAAGTGGAATGGGCTTTGTGTGGATTAGGGACAAAGGAGGGTAGGAGTCATGTAGCCCAGCTGCCAGCTTCTGAGACTATGGGTGATGGTCTTAGGTTCTGAGATTGGAAGTGTGTGTGTGTGTGTGTGTGTGTGTGTGTGTGTGTGCGCGCGCTCATGTGTGTGAGAGAAAGAGAGACAGACAGATAGATGGAGACAGAGGAACAAAATAATGGATTCAGTTTTGGGTATTTCTTTCAATTTTGGTTGCTGTGGGACTTCCAAATGAATATAAATATGTTTGGGAGACAGTTGTCTAGTTGCCTGTATGAGACTGGTAATGTTGAGTAAGGAAATCTGAGCGTATAAATTCCACCTGCAATTGTTGGAGAGTTGAAAAAAAAATTCATATTACACCTATACCCAAAAAAGGAATATTATGTAGAATTAAATAATGACATTTAGAAAAAATTTTAATAGCATAGGAAATAACCATTATAAAAAGCCAGTAGGACACACAGCTGTATCTACAGTAAGATTGCAATATATATATTTGCCTATTTTTATTAACAAAGATTGCAAGTAAATGCATTTTAATTTTAGTGTGGCTATTTCTGGGTGATTTAATTTTTTTCTTTTTACTTATTTTTAAAGTACAGTGTATTCAATGAGCATGTATTACTTTTATAAACAGAAAAAAAATGCAATTTTTGATAAATTTTAGCACATGAAATGTACCTGAAATTGGATTTCAGTAGCATAGTATTGTAAAATATAAATAATTGATTTCAAAAATTGGGTGTCTTTTGACTTAGAAAAAAAAGAGATGTGGGGGGGAAAAGGATTAAGCCACATGAGCCAGCTATTTATAAAATATCTCAAAATATATATGGGGATATATGTTGTGTGTCCTCAGGTTAAGTAGCTGTTTGATAAATCAGCATAAAAATACTGCTTTTGGACATAAAGTAGGAAATAAATTTAGATTGAAACATTTTTCACTTGATTTTGAAACCCATATCAGTGAATGAGCAATTTAATAAAACATGGAAATAAATTATTTTATGCAAGTTGTCATCAGTAATGCCAGTTTGCCTTATGTAAGGTGATTAGACATAACATTCCTGTGTGGATTTTACTGATTTCTGTAAGACTTAAGTGGTATTTAGATTTCTGGAATGCAAAGCTAAAGCTTTAATATTAAATCTGCTTTACACATCCACGAGTTGTGCTGTGAGAACAGAACATATTTGCATGTTCTTCTGTTCTCTCTCTTCCCTTCTTCCTCCAAGTTTCAGAATATTAAACAATTATTCCATTAACACATACTGGGTAATATGATGATGCAATTAAAACTTTCAGGTCATCTTTAGGCTATTCTCTTATTTTGGTGTTACCAAGAGGTAACACAGGATAATTAATGCCTTGGAATAACATTAATAAAAGGCCAAAGGCTGGCTAGTACCTGCAATAAGAAATCATTTGACACTCATGTGGAAGACTTGTATTTTTCTATTTAAAGTTTTGATAATTACTTAAATATCAATGTTTGTTTTTACTCATCAATAAAATTATTTGCTATTCTTGACCTGGGATGAAGTATTAAAATTTTGCTATTTAAGTAAGTTACAAAACTCACACATACTCTTACTTGTAGATCCTCTTCCTTTAGAAATATTTTTGAATAGATTCTAGTAATAGACATACTAGAAATAAATTTCTTGTTTAGTTATTTTATATAGAATGTAGAAAATAACTATAATAGAAAGGAAACATAAGCTTAGATTTTAACACAGATTTTGGCTTTTTCAAAGCAAGTTTACATCACTTATATCATTTAATTAGACTGTGCCACGAATATTTAAATGACTTGTCCTGTGCAAAAATTTGGCATAATTAGGACTATAAACTTGGAATTCTACTAGAAAATTTATCTGCTTGGAGATTATAGACTTTTTTTTTCATTTCTTGAGTGAAATTTTCTAAACTCCTGAGTAAGTTTCAAAAATCTGCCATGATATCTTTAACAATAATATTAATATTATTATAATATTATAATTAATAATAATTTTAATATAATATTTATATTAATATAAACATGATAATATTATAATGTTAATGATGTTAATATTATAATATTATTAATATATTAATAATATTAATGGCTAACACATATTGTGTAGTATGCGTTGGGCACTGTCCTAAGCTGTCTACATAAATTAACACATTTAATTCTCATGGGGAAATTTTAAGGTGGGGAATTCAGTTTATGGATGAAAAAGCTTAGGCTCAAAGAGGTAAAGCGAACTTGTCTAAGGTCCAATGGCAGAGGTGGGATTAGCACCCAGGTGCAGTCCTTATTTTGTTCATTATACTCTACTGCATGTAGTGGCATACATCAACATGACAGAAAGTATTTCAATCTGAAAATATCAAACACCTGGTTAGTATTCCCTTGCCGTCTTACCATGAGACCGACATTCAGCTCTATGCCAGACACACTACATATTTCATCTTCTCCCACACTTTTGCACCTCCTACCGCCTCATATTTCATTTATGTCAAATTCCTTAACTCTTTTTCTCTCCTACCTAATAGTGAATTTCATAGCTTTATTTACATTTTTCTATTATGTATTATTACAAAGGGTTTCCAAAATAAATTTTTTATTTAATTAAAAAATGAAAACAGCATTTTGAGATAGTAACACACAGATATATTGGCTCTGTGCCCTAAGTTAACAGTAAAGAAACAACAATAGTAAGTTTTCAGGGTGATGAAATTATTAAAAGAACTTTTGGTACCCCCTTTTTATAATTTAAACTTATACTTGATAAATTTGTGATAAGCTGAGCACACACAGTGATCTCCCATTTAACACATCAAATCCCTGCATAGAAGAAAAAAATAAATATATCATATATAATTCAAGTCAGAACTGTGCTGGAAAATAAGTCAGAGAACCCTCAAGAAGCCAGAAAGCTGAGAAATCTAGAAGGGAGACTGTCAGATTTGAGAAGGAAGCCACAGCCCAGTACATGCACAGGGGAGCACCGTCAACCGAACGTGGCTGCTTCACGATACCTGCGCTGTACCCAGAGTGGCAGGCTACTGGTGACTGGAAAAGCAGTGAGTCTGGAGATAAGTAACCAGTTGCTTAATTGGGATACGGTAGAGGAGCAGTCAAGTATTCAAACCTATAGAACCCCTGTGTTTTGTTTTGTTTTGTTTTGTTCTGTATTTGAGACAAGGTCTCTCTGTGTTGCCCAGGCTAGACTAGAGCAGTGGCATCACAGCTGACTGCAACCTCAAAGTCCTGAGCTCAAGTGACCCTCCTGCCTCAGTGTCCCAAGCAGCTGGGACTGCACCATCACAGCCGGCTAATTTTTCTATTTTTTGTAGAGACGAGGCCTCACGATATTGCCCGGCTGGTCTCAAACTCCTGGTCTCAAGGGATCCTCCCATTTTGGCCTCCCAAAGCGCTGGGATTACAGGTGTGAGCCACCACGCATGACCCAGAACCCTTGTTTGTCTTCTGTAGTCCAGACAATAAGGATATGAGTTTGGATTAGAGAAAAACGGTGAAACTTTCAGATGATTAGCAATGGTAAGGAGAATCAAGTAACTCATTTCCAGGAGACCAACTATGCAAATTGCCCTTTCTTCAGTGTGTCCCAGCCTTCCTCCACTCTCATTCAGAACAGAGCAGAGCCCTGAGACAAGAGTTAAGAAAGTAAGCAGAGTACAACTAACACGGAACAGCAGAGGGGATGTGAGAAATGTTGCTTAAACAGAAGAGAGTCAAGCAGAAATCAAGTGAACTAAAAATCTGATCACTTATTTTTGTAAAGGAGTCCTCAGTAAATGTGTAATTTCAAAGGTAGACAGGCTGTCAGCATGATGGAGGAATAAGGCTTTCCAGTGCTGTTTCTCCACAGAAACATCAATTTAAACAAGTATCCATGCATGAAAATACCTTCACAAAAATTAAGGAAACGAGGTGAGAGATTATAGCATCTGGGTGTAGCACAGAAATAAGAAAAGATGCACTGAAGGCAGTGGAAGGACAGTTTTACATTACCTGCATCACCCCTCCTCAAACCCTAGCCAGCATAGTGCGGGAGAGAGACCCTCTGCTTGTGGCAGTGAGAGAAACTGAGCACTGGACTTTGTCTTGGACCCCAATGCCAGGCCCACCCCAGTAAAGCCCAGTGCTGGGCAGGCCCCCCAGGCCTCGGAGTCTAGGATGGTACCTGCAGACTGAGCCTCCAGGCTTGCCATGGTGCCAGGCCAGATCCTTTAGCAAGTTATTTTCTGTTAAATGCAGGCAAACAGCAGGGAGTAAACTTTTGTGCCTGTACAGACTTTGAGGATATCATTGTTTATCCTCATTTCTCAGGGATAGAATAAACATTGTTGTAGAAAATAGACTCTGATTGAAAATAAAGCCTTTGAATGCTAAGAAGTACAAGAGTGTAACTTTTCCTCTCCACTCCACCTCCCCGCCCCCCACACACACCCGCAGTTAGGAAATAAATTGAATCCATTTTAAGAAGTGGAGGATGACACTCCAGTGCGCTAGGCTTTTAGAATGACTGACTATGCAGTCCAGAAATAGAGATCTGGGGCAGGTGTCCTCTGGGTGGTAGGGCATAAAAAATGCCATTTTATTTCCTGAGCTTTGGAAGTTTCCAAATAGTAACAAAATATTTTCATTGTTTTTATTACAAGGTTATACTGTAGATTTTTAGCTTTTTTATGCTGGCTTGTTTCAATACAAAACCTAGATATGATATTATTTGGCTATTTAACCTATTATTCCTAAACTGGACAGATTCCTGGTTATACTCTTAATATTCCATTCCAAACAATCCCTTGTACATTACGGTTGAAGTGGTGTTGGGCATCTTTTCTCCTCTTCCCCTGACAGCCTTCTGTATAATGCTGAGGAAAGTCAAAATTCTTTGAATTCCATAGTTCTTTCCAAGTTGCAAATTTATGGATCAATGTTTTCAGAGTGCAGAGTTAAGCTATTTCAGTAACGAGTAGGTATGCTTTAGTATGGTGAAGGAACAAAGACAATAACATATATTATTTAATATGTAATTTGAAACCCCACTTCTTTAGTCCTGCCTATATGCTGTATCCAATAACTCAATTCAGCAAATAGAACATTAAAAATAAAGTTCAACTCAGGCTCTTCTGACTGAAAATGGGTCATTTTTTCAAAGTATTTTGTAATAAATATTATGAATGATGCATATTGCTAAAATTTTTAGAAACAATATCAGATGCATAGGAGTGCAGTGTAAGATGTGGTTTCCTCCTATACTTTGTCTTGATTCTCCTTGCTTCAAGCTCTCAAGGTTTAGAATGTAGATACAAGCATTTGAAGACATTATTCAAGCCCTTTTCTAAGCAGGTGCTACGAGTCTGTAAATATTTATTCAACAGCTGCCACATGCCTGACATTGTTACAGATATTGTGGATTCAGTGGGAAACAAAACAGACAAAACCCCTGTCCTTTGGGGGCTTACTTTCCAGTGTAACAGCATCATTGCAACCTCCTCTTCCTCCTCAATTTCCTATAATTAGAGAATGTTTTGATTTTAAGTGTTCTAATCACAAAAAATAAGTATGTGAGGTAATACATATGTTAATTAGCTCTGTATAGCCATTGCACAATGTATACATATTTCAAAGCATCATGATATACATGATAAATATATATAATTGTACTTGTCAATTAAGAATAAATGAATAAGCTAAAAAATTGAAATTCCCATGTCAATTTTTCTTATTTTTTAAAACATAATAATGGCAAATGCAATGAAATCATTAAATTACTATGCAACCACTGCTGTATGAGCAAATCTGACCAACCTGTAGAAATGTTCAGACAGCACCACCATTCTATCGCTTTTAAATGCCCATTCGTGTACAGAACAATCTATTCAGAGCAGCAGAGACCCAGCAGAGCCATCTGTACACAATGCCAGGAATCATGAACTGTGTGAAAGTCAAGGTCTACCTGTAACTGTGGGTTTAGTTATCAGTCCCTCCTCTCTTCTATCCTTAGACAGGGAAGCTGGGCCATTCTTTCTGTCTGAGTTCTTTTTGTCCAACTCCATCTCTTTCTTCAAATACTTGATCATTTTCCTACATGCCTGAAAGTTCAACACATGTCCGTTCCTACTCATGGGGGATTGCTGTCTTCATTTTGCCAGAGCACCTGTATTAAGGATAAAGTTTGGAGAGTCTCTGAAAGGTTATTCATAAATCAATATTTTAAGCATAATTTTTCTGTATCTATAGCAGTCTTATTGATTGCATTTTGTGAATTGTTTCTGTTACTTTTATACAGTTAGCCAGTTGTATGCAAATGTTATCAATACCAAAGATGGGGCTACTTTACTGCCTGTAGTTGCTGATAATGTTTTCCAGCCGATAGGTCTGCAAGTATGTATTAGAATATTTTCTGTGGCAACTCAAGTCAGAGAGCTTTGTAGGATTGCTGGGTTTGAAGCAGAACATCAATTTATGCATAATATATTAACCTGTGTGATTTAATGATTCTCCTCCAGTACTAAGAAGCATTTTCCTCTTGAGGTGATTTATTTTTGTTTTAGTCTCCGAGTAATTTGTACTCTTCTCCTCAAACACCTAACAGGTATGAACTATAGTGGGAGCTGCTCGATGTTACGATATTTAAATATATTATAGTCACAGGTTATTACGACAAAATTTTCAGTCAGCCTTCCAAGCAAATTATGCCCATTTCCTATCTGCTTTTTAGAGCTTCTTAGAATTCACTTTGGTTATCATTTATCTTCTTTCTGCAGTGATTCCATATTATTGGAACAAGATTTAAAGATTTATATAATTGCTAGGAGTGCAAAAGGCTTATTAAAAATTTAAAAAAGATTTATGTCATCTGATTTTATAAGAAAATGATAGTGATGGAAAAAACTTAATTAAATATTACATTATTCGTTTTTATCTTTAATAAATATTTTATAATCTTTCCTTGTTTTTACTGATGATTGACCCAATTCTACACTTAAATGAAAAAGCATGACAGGTTTCACTCTTCACTTTAAAATCTTTGGATTACCAATCATCTTTCAATTCTTTTTTTTTTAAATTTATTTTATTATACTTTTTCAAGAAAGAAAGAAAAAAAGAGAAGTAAAATGGCACAGAACTGCAAAAGATAGGGGGAAGGTGCTGGCCATCTTTCAATTCTTACAAAAGACTTGAGCTCCCTACACAGTACAGATGATTTAACAATTAATCAAAAACTGTATTGAGTCAAGTTAAGACATCATTTCATAGACTGGAAAACCTGTGCATGTTTCCTAGAACTTGGTGTGCTTTGCCAAATCCACCTGGCATCAGACTTCTGTGAAAGCCATAATTCTGAGATTACTTTGTCTGCCTTCCCACCTACATGGTCTTCAGGCACTGAATTCTGTCCATTAAACTGAAATATAATACATTTGACTTCTTTTCATTCTGAGAAACACTTGTTTCTCTACCATCAACTTTTGCCTGAGCTACAGAAGTAGCTTTTTAACTCTTCTAGTATCCTCTCCAAAAATATGCATATATAATATTAATGTGAATTTACCTGAAGATTTGATATCTCCCAGCTAACTTGAGTTGGTTCCCATTGTAAGGCTTAATGTGCCAAAAAATTTCTTCATTGTCTCATCTCTTCTTCAGCCATATCTATTGTCCCTCCTTTCCCTTTCTTTATTCTTCATCCTCATGGGTCTGTTTTCGGTCCTTTGAATGCATGTTTTCCCATCTCCAATCTTTGTGCATCCTGTTCTTTCTATTTGGTAAATTTCTTTACTTAGATCCTTCAAGTTGCAGATTCAACATTATTTCCTCAGGAAACTCTTCTTGATTTTTTATACTAGTTAAGATTCTCTTATAATATGGCCCAATAATATCCTGTATCTCTTTAAATTTTTTTTTTAGTTTTCATTATGTATGCAATTATTTTTCCCCAATATCTGTCTTTCCTGATAATATGTAAGCTCCATGGGGGCAAAAGTTATTTCTGTCTTGTTCACTCCTATTATAATGTCAGTCACAATATAAATTCTCAGTTAGTAATGTTTAAATAAAGGATTGAAAGATACATCTCTTACTAATTTTAAAGGTGGGTTATTTATTGAGAAAGCTAAGCTTACTACTTCTACATATGTGGGTTACTGTATTCACTAAGTGATATCCATATTCTAATTTGTTTGTTAAAAATGAAATTTATTTTAATGGGATTAAAATAAAGTTGGCGTTACTTTGTAAGGAAAATGTGTTCTGTTGGAATGATTGATTTATTTTTACATATTCCTAGTTGGTGACCAGTTTTTATTACTTGTCTACTTTACTGAAATTTTTTTACACATTCTTTACACAGAAGCTACATGAATACTTCATTTGATTGGAATATTGACTACAGCTGTGTAACCATTTGACAAATTATTTTTATTACTTATTAATATTATCTAGCCAGCAGGCACTTATTCTAAATTATAACACTTCAGTAATCTTCAATGGAAAAAAAAAAGTAAGTATGTGTGTTTTTTAGAGCCCAATTTACTAAGAACTAAGTGAAGGATTTGAAAGATAAGAAGCTCGCCTTCCCAGAGTGCTGAAAAAATGCTGAAGCTGGAAAGGCTAATATGTCAGTAGCTTGGCAATTTCCCTGTGAACTCAACACTATTAATCATTAAAAGGAGTTTGTGTAATACAGAGGCTTATCATTATTCTATTCTATAAAACTTCTATGCCAGGAAGATGATTTCCATTTCTGTACTATTGAATCTATGTAAAAATTTTAATCACACAATGATAGAAATAGTTCTGGTGTCTTCAAAAAACAAACTTTACATAATTACAGTAATTTATAATTTCTCAAGTGGAATTAATTTGCAGGCTATTTTCTAATTATAAAATGAGATTCTAACAGAGTGAATAGGTAGTGTCTGAGCATCCCTTTCAACTCCTTTGTATCAAATTCTAATTTATGGCTTTATGGAATAATGTTATATCAAGCATAAATACGTTTCCATGTAGAATGTGTTAAGATGTTGGAATGCAGTGTTTAAAGATGATGTATAGCAGTATTTAAGAACTTAAACAAGCTTCATTGGGTTCATTTCACAGTCCCAGAATTAGTTTACAAATAACTAAGATTCCTCTATAGATTAATATGATACTGTTAATTTTCTGCATATAGTCTTTTGGTGCCTTTGATATAGAAAAGAGTAAATTTAAGAAAATTGTATATTTCACAGATAAGAATTTAAGAGTAAAGGGCACATTTGGGGGACTTTTTTTAGATTATGGAATGACTCATATATAGAATGCTTCTATATATCAAGGCTAGGTAGAATGATTTCTGATGAAATCTATTTCATCTAAGCAGTAAAGTAACTTTATCTCAAAAGACTGCAGGACTGTATATATCTGTCTGTGAAATGTAGCTCAAGATACTGAAAAGTTTAATGGTAATTTCGGGGAATTGGTTTTTTGAAGAGTCCCATGATAATTTGAAGTATGTGTCACTTACTCTGCTGCCCTAGCAAATTTCAAAAAATAAGTAACTTTGGGGGAAATGTTAAATCTGTCCAAATTCTTTGTCAATATAAATAAAAATTTTTAAAAAGTTTGCAATTGAAGACACAAAGAATAGAAGAACCCGGAGTATGTCCTTAGGAAAGAAGAAATAGGTGAACATAGGTGAATTAAAGTTGCAACTGATGCCAAGTTTCTGATTGTCCATCTCTTTCCATCACAGTACTAAAAACACGAGATTATTGAGACCTGAAAGCATATTATCAATTGAGTCCTGAAACTGAGTGTTAAAATGAAAGGAAAATACTTTCATTATTTGAAAATGTCTCAAGGCAGAGGTCCCCAACCTTTTTGGCACCAGGGAGCAATTTCATGGAAGACAATTTTTCCATAGATGGACAGGTGTGGGTGGGGCTTGGTGGGAGGAGGTGATGCCAGCATGGGGGGCTGCTGTAAATACCCATGAAGCTTAGATCTACTCCGCTCACCTCCTGCTGTGCATCTCCCTCCCTCTCACCCCCTCCAAGTTTCATGGAAGACAATTTTTCCACTAACCAGGTGGAGGGGTGCGGGGCAGGGAACGGAGCTCCGGCAGTGATGCGCTGCCCAGTTCCTAACAGGCTGCAACCCCCATACCTGGCCCGGCTTGGGGTTGGGGACCACAGCCTCAAGGTAACATGGACTGAGTCCAATTATTCCCAGTTAAAAATTGATTCCATTGTTTGCGAAGGGATAAAACTAGCCAAGATGCCCCAGTGCTCTGTTAGGGAAACACTGTTGATTTACAAAGCTTTTTGCTGTGAATCTTTTGCCCATTCTGTGACTAATTAATACAAGGATTTTTTTTTTAACCAATGAAAAAGGAAGGAAAGATATCATGTACAATAAAGTGGGAAATATACTTTAAAAATTTTATCAAATTTATCTTTCCAGCATTTCTTTTTTTTTTATGTTTTAAGCATTATCTTCCCTCTTTAAAATAAAATTCTTTCTATGCAATTTTCTCCCTTTCTTCCTCTCTCTTTTCTCCTACTTTACCCTGTCTCTCCTTCCCTCCCCTTGTCTACACTCTTTTCCTCTTTTTCCCCTTCTTCCTTCTATTCTTACTTTGGAGGGGGTAATGTGGCCCCTTTGAGGTGATAAAAATGTTCTACAGTTAGATTATGGTGATGACTACACAACTTTGTAAATATTCTAAATACCATTGAATTGTGCACTCTAAATGTGTGATATCTATAGTATATAAATTATATATGAAGTAAGCAGTTTTAAACAAAAATGAAATTTCAGCCAGAGGTTAGCTAAGGTGACTGGAATAAGTAAAGTACAGGACAGCCACCTATTCTCATCTCAGACTGATTACAACAAATCACAAGGCTAGACACTCAGTTTCATCACTCAATTGGCACATCCTTTCAGTTCTTAGCAATTTTCTGCTTTTTAAGTCTTGAGATAGAAGAGATGGACTGACAATCAGAAACTTGGCATCAGTTGCAGCTTTAATTCACCTATATCAATTTGTGGGCTTTGTGTCCTATGTCCTGGAAAAGGAGACTGTGATAATTCAGAGGCAGAATTTGCCCTTTATGAAGGTAAGGCACAGGCTAGTGAGCGCTTGAGTGTATAGTAGTTGGAAGGTGAACGAAAGGCACACAAAGCATATACTGCATTTAATCAAATACAGTCAGATAAATGTAGTTTGAACATTTGTTTTTAAAGTCTAGTAGGCTTTCCTCATTCTGAAGTAAATGCCATGTCATGCCACAATGGTGAAGATTTTGAATTTTTGAAAAAGTATTGTTATATACGTTTCGTTTTCGAAAAAGTTTTGGATACCTGGAAAATATTCTTTGTCTACATCAGGACATTCTTCCAAAATACTTAAAAGTTAAAATCCACTGGAAAACTGGACAGTGAGAATCCATACAATCAGAATATATATAACATTATACAAATACAAGATTGTTTTGTTTTCATTGTGCTGTTAAAGTAGTGTCAATTTGGCTGTTTTTGTTGCCTCATCTCCCTCAATATGACAGGAAATGCCTTTTCCCATTATCTCTTAGAACATGATGTGGCTGCTTTTTAATTGACTGTGAATGTTTCTCAAGGAATACTAGGAGCTTTTAAAGTGTGGCTCATTGGATTTTATAAAGAATTCTTGTTTTGTTACATGTTTGCTCAAGCTAGTGCTGTTTGCCAGCATTACCCCAAAGTTTCTTTGGCACTTACTTCCTGTGCAGAAGTTGTCTGCCTATTCTAGATTATTGAAATAGCCCAGGTGAGCTTCGTCAGCAGGAAGATGCATTTAATATATTTTTTCCCAAGGCTAAACTATGTACTATATATAATTCATTCAAGTTAATTAAAAACAAAAACAAATCACTATAACATGTCTGGAGAAATGGATCATATTTAATCAACTACACTATCATTTTTTTTAATTTCACTTCATTTTAAAACTCTATTCTCTGGGAAAAGATAAGTGTTTCTGATCTTAATGAAAATTTGACTTAATGGAAGTTTGCCTTCGTGGAAACAATTGTTTAAAATGAGAATTCAGAGGATCCTTGTGTAATATCTAGTCTCATCTCTTCATCGACAAAGAGTAGATTTATACTTTTAAGGAAGAGCTTATATTTCCTTCATTTTTATTTTTATTTAAAAAATTAAATTGGGGAATAGAAGTTTTTACTTAGGAATAGAGGATGGTTTTTAAGATTTAATAAAGACAAATCTTCTTTCCCTGGAAGGCACTTTACCAGAATGTTTGCAATTCTTATCTCTGGCTGGTTAGATTATGGTTTGACTTTATTTTTTATATTTTCTTCTGTCTCTGGATAGTCCACAATGAACACATTACTTTTGCAATGATGAAATGTCATTTTAAAAAAGGTATATCCCTTCATATAAAGTACATTTTGGCTTTACCAAGTAATGTTTCATGATTTTAGATGAGACTTTTTAAATTGTAGTAAGTACACTTAATATGAGATCTACCATTTTAACAAACTTAAGTATATGATACATTATTGTTGACTATAGGTACAATGTTGTACAGCAAATCTCCAGAGCTCACTTACCTTGCCTTACTGAAACTGTATGCCTGTTGATTATTAACTTCCTATTTATCCCTCTCACCAGACCCTGACAACCATAATTCCACTCCTTAATTCTGAATATTATTTGATACATCACGTAAATGGAATTATGAAGTATTAGGTTGGTGCAAAAGTAACTGCAGTTTTGTCCCATGAATTTTAAATCATTGTAATCTTTATTAATCAAAATGGGAACCATTACAATCAACACATTTTTGCCAATGAGAAATAAGTTTGTTTATTCCTGTAACATAAAAATCCGTGTTTCAGGATTCAAGGAACTCTTGGAAAGCATTTTCTGCATCCTGCTGGTTGTGGAAGCATTTTATCTGCAAAAAGTTGTTGAGATGCTTGAAGAAGTGGTAGTGGATTGGTGAGAGGTCAGGTGAATATGGTGGATGAGGCAAAACTTTGTAGCCCAATTCATTCAACTTTCGAAGCTTTGGTTGTGCGACATGTGGTCAGGCATTGTCACGGAGAAGAATTGGGCCCTTTCTGTTGACCAAAACTGGCTGCAGGCATTGAAGTTTTCGGTGAGTCTCACCGATTTGCTGAGTAGACTTCTCAGATGTAATGATTTCACTGGGATTTAGAAAGCTGTTGTGGATGAGACCAGCAGCAGACCACGAAACAGTGACCATGACCTTTTTCTGGTGCAAGTCTGGCTTTGTGAATTGTTTTGGAGCTTCTTCTTGGTCCAACCACTGAGCTGGTTGTGGCTGGTTGTCACATGTCACATCTGATCAAGAAATAGTTTGTTGTGGCATATGAGAAGACAACACTTCAAAACAACGATTTTTTTGATTTTTGGTCAGCTAATGAGGCACCCGCTTATCGAGCTTTTCCACTTTTCCAGTTTGCTTCAAATGCAAAACGACTGTAGAATGGTCGACACTGGGGTCTTCGGCAACTGCTCCTGTAGTTGTAAGAGGATCAGTTTCAATGATTCTTCCCAATTGCTTGTTTCAACTTCTGATGGCTGGCCAGGCCACTGAGGTTCTCATCTTCAAGGCCCTCATCTCCTTTGCAAAACTCTTGAACCACCACTACCTTGTATGTTCATTAGCAGTACCCGGGACAAATGCATTGTTGATGTTGTGAGTTTTCTCTGCTGCTTAACACCCATTTTGAAGTTGAATAAGAAAATCACTCAGATTTGCTTTTTGTCTAACATCATATCCATAGCCTAAAAGAAATATAAAATAAACAGCTAGTAATAAGTCATTAGCAAAAAAACATAAAGTGAGAAATGTGCATTAAAGTGATATATAACATGATCACATTTATTTAAGAATGTATTCCAATATCAAAGGGCAAATTTCAACAGTACTAAAACCGTAATCGCTTTTGCACCAACCTTAATATTTGTCTTTCTGTGACTGTCTTATTTCACTTAGTATAATGTCCTCAAGTTTCATTCATGTTATCACATATTGCAGAATTTCTTTCTTTTTAAAAGTATATACCACATTTTCTTTATCCACTCATCTGTCAGTGGACATTTAGATCCACATCTTGGCAAGCACAAATAGTAAATAGTGCTGCAATGTACACAGGAGTGCTGATATTTCTTTGAGATCCTGATTTCAATTATTTTGGATAAATATCCAGAAGTAGGACTGCTGAATCATACAGTAATTTTATTTTTATTTTTTGAAGAATCTCTGTGCCGTTTTGCATAATGGCTGTACCATTTTGTGTTCCCATCAACCGTTGTGCAAGAGTACCGGTTTCTCCCCATCTTGCTCAATACCTGTTGCTTTTTGTCTTTTCATAATAGCCATACTAACAGGTGTGAAGTGGTATCTCATTGTGGTTTTGCTTTGCATTTTTCTGATGATTAGTGATACTGAGCACCTTTTTATTTCCCCGTTGGTCATTTGTATGTCTTCTTTGGAAAAAATGTCTGTTCAAGTCCTTTTCACATTTTTTGATTGGGTTATTTGTTTTTTTGATATTGAATTATAGAAGTTCTTTTACATTTTGAAGATTATTCCTCATCAGATATATGTTTTGTAATATTTTCTCCCATTCAATAGGATTTTTTTCATTCATTGCTGATTATTTCCTTTGCTTTGCAGAAACTTTTTTGTCTGATATAGCCTCATTTGTTTATTTCTGTTTCTATTGCCTGTACTTTTAGTGCCATATCTGTAAGCATCTTTGCCAAGACTAATATTATGAAGCTTTTCTCCTATATTTGTTTCTGAGAGTTTAACATTTTTGAGTGTTACATTTAAATCTTTAATCGATTTTGAATTGATTTTTGTGTATGGTTTAAGATGAGGCTAAAATTTCACTTTTTTGCATGTGGATATTATTTTCCCTTCGCCATTTGTTAAAGAAACTATGCTTTTTCCATTGTATATTCTCAGCACTTTCGTCGAAGATCAGTTCACCATACATGTGTGGATTTATTTCTGGGGTCTCTATTCTGTTTCATTTATTGATATGACTATCTTTATGCCGGTGTCATCCTGTTTTGAATATTGCAGTTTTGTAATATATCTTAAATGCCTCCAACTTTGTTTTTTTCCAAGATTATTTTGACTATTTGGGATCTTTGTGGTTCCGCATGAATTTTAGGTAATTTTTTTTGTAATACTGTAGAAAATGTTATTATGATTTTAATAGGAATTGCATTAAATTTGTAGATTGTTTTGGAAGTATGACTATTTTAATAATATTAAGTCTTCCAATAAATATGGGATTTTTTTCCATTTATTTGTGTCTTGTTTAATTTTTTTAAATCAATGATTTGTAGTTTTCAGCTTAAAAGTCACTCATCTCCTTAGTTAAGTATATTTCTAGGTATTTTATTATTTTTGGTGCTATTTAAATGAGATCACTTTCCTAATCTCCTCTTCAGATAGTTCATGTGCTAAGTTATATTCAACGATGAAAAATTGAAAACTTTTCCTCTAAGATCAGGAACAAGAGAAGGGTGTCCACTCTCACTACTTCCATTCATCAGGTCATTAAATATGAAATGTCCTATTTTGAATCAGAAGTTTAGTTTATTATATCTCAGACAAGAAGCAATGCAATTAATCAAACTATGCACCTAAGCTATTGACATAGTTTTGCCATCTTAACAATAGCTTGCTTATGCCAGCAGCGAAGAAGCCTGGAGAGCAAGTGGCGATGAAATCATGACAGGCATTTTTCACAGCTTGTTGAAATTGAATATTTTTTCCTTGCAAGAAGTGGTCCAAAGCCTGGATGAAGTGGTAGTTAGTTGCTATAAAGTCTGGTGAATACGGTGGATGACAGAGAGTTTCCAAGTCCAACTGTTATAGTTTGAGCAGCGTTGTTTTTTGCAACATGTGATCTTGCAAGAGGATTGGCCTGTTTCTATTGATCAGTTTCGGCTGCTTACTCACAAGCATCTTCATCATTTCATCCACTTGGTTGCAGTAAACATCCGCTGTAATCAACTGACCAGATTTCATGAAGCTGTAGTGGATAATACCAGTGCTGGACCACCAAACAGACACCATTAGCTTTTTTCTGATGAATATTCAGTTTTGAACTATGTTTTGGCACTTCATCTTTATCCAATCATTGTGTTGAACACCTGCGATTGTCAAAAAGAGTCCATTTTTCATCATACATAACAATACGGTGTAGAAATGGTTCGCCTTTATGTTATAACAGCAAAGAAAGGCAAGCATGGAAACAATTTCTCTTCTGATGCTCGTTTAATTCATGCGGCACCCATCTATCCAGCTTCTTTACCTTGTCCATTTGTTTCAAATGGTCCAATATTGCTGCAATAGTAATGTCAAACTTTGCTGCTAATTCATGTGTAGGTTGAGATTTGTTTCCATTACAGCTTTCAGCTGATCATTATTCACCTTGGTCTCAGGTCACCCATATGGCTCATTTTCAAGATTAAAATCAACAGAATGGAACTTCTCAAACCATTGACGTACTGTGCATTTATTAGTCACTTCCTTCCCAAACACTTTGTTGATATTTCAAGCTGTCTGCACTGCAGTGGTTCCATAATGGAACTCATATTCAAAAATAACATAAATTTTTGACTTATCCATAGTTTCACAAAAATTGCTCTAAAAAAATTTGAAAAACAATCACAAGCCAAAATGTGCATTTGACAGAATGAGGATACCTTCACGACACAAAAAAACAAAACAAAACACCAAGAAGTGTCAAAGTGAAATGCCAGAGACATCAACTGTCAAACCTAGCATTTAATATTTTGAGAAATCAGACATTCCATACTTAATAACCTAATACATAGTACTGGAAGTCCTGGCCAGAGCAATTAGGCAAGA